>VXBW01003930.1:1810591-1820941 GCA_013400375.1 Thinocorus orbignyianus | reverse complement strand
GTGCTGGGGCCCCGGGGGCGGTGCCTTGCGGCGGAGAGGGACCGTTCTGGTGCTTCCTGATGGCTTTTCCAGGCCCCAGGAGGTTGCGGCCCGCTAGGCCCCGGGCAGCCCGGCAGCGGCTAGAGGCGCCGTGTCCCGCTCGCTCTTTCGCCGCCGCGTTTCCTACGTGCTGTTCTCTCGGCACGTCCTGTGCGGGGACAGGCTGCCACCCTGTCCTGTCTGCCGTGCCATTGTCCCTGCCAGACTGCGTTCTTGCTCAGTGTGGGAGGAAGAGGGGGAGAGCGACAGCTAGTCTGCTCTGTTCCTGCTACCCTTCCTGCCCCGGGAGTGAACAGGCACCGCTTCCTTCCTCCTTCTTTCTGCAGGGCGAGAACAGCCCTTTCCCTCTTGGCTTTTGGCCACCCCAGGGTGAGGACCCCTTGTTCCCTCACTCCCTCTTAAATCTGTGGGCTTCTTTGTATCCTCTTTCAGCTGCAGGCACAGATTGCTTTGGGCCTAGGAAAGCTGGCAGGAGTGCAATGGTGCCTGTGCAGCGCTGTGGGATGCTCACAAACAGATGCGACTGAACTCCCTTCATGCAGCACTCTGCATGGGGAATGTCCTCTTATTACTCCCATGGGACAGGCAGGCACTATGGTCGATTTTGTAGAGGCTTGGCCTGGAGTAATCCCTTAAATCTTTGCCCTTTTGGCTGAAGTGCATGTCCCTGCCTGTGCTCTGTGAGTGTGGCTGCAGTCCAGCATCCCTAGCAAAGGCAGTGCTGGTTCACTGAGGGAACCTGTTTGCATAGATGCCTCCTCAGCATGTGAACTGGATATCTCACTTTTGCAATCCCAGCAGCTTTACTCATGAGTATGGGGTGGGAAGGCTGTGGCACATGTAAAACTGGTTTCTGCAGTTTGTGGGGAAAGTCGCCTCCTGCTCCGGCCAGCACCACACCTGGGAAGCCGTGGCTTGCAAGGTGTGGTGCAACAGGTGGCACCTTTAGGGCTTGTGTTTGCTGGCCCTTCTTTGCTGCACCTTTGGATGGCTTGTTTCCCACGCCAGCAGGTTTCAGGGGGTCCCTGCCAAATGCACTGTGCTGAGAGTGGGGTGTTCCACCAAAAGTGCCAAGGAGTCACTGGCCCGAATCATCTATCCCAGCCCCTCAAAGACCTTGCACTTCCAAAAGTTACCCCCACTGCCACTGTTCCCCACACTGTGGGGCAGCTCTTGTCTCTTGCTCGGTCAGCTTTGGGCTTCCTGCTGGGATAGAAGAGGAAAATCAACATGTTTCCAAACAGGGGAAGGAGAGCTTAGGTTGGGCTGGAGCTGCTTGGCAGTTCTGGTTTCTTCCTGCCAACAGTGTCCCAGCAGAGGCTTGGTATTCACCTGGTATTGCCCTCACTGGCTCTCCTTCAAGGTACTGATGGGCTCTGCAAGGACAGCAGCTCCTGATGTGCTGTGCCTTAACGACTTGTGTATCACAAATGGGCTTGGAGGTGGCAGGTTGTTCCACAAAGTGCGGGACACTGAATGCAGGGACACTCCTCTGAAATACCTCGGTGAATGTTGTAGTCTCATTGCTGTGTGTTTGGAACCTCTGAGGGGTTTGGTTGTAGCAGTTAAGGTGCTTGAAGATGTGGTGTATTCTGAGTAGTGCACATAAGGTTATCAGGGTTAGATTTGATGAAACACCCATGGAAGTCTATCAGGGGCAATTTGCAGTGTTTTCCCTTCAGTGTGCCCAGGCTGTGCAGTTTGACTCTTGCAAAGTGTCTCCTGAAGCCTTCACCACACTGGGAATGAAAAAGGGAAAAGCTTCCATAGCCTCTGCGAATTACTAGGTGGGAATTTCAGAAATCACTCAATAAATTATATGAATATTTTATTAACTGAATTGAAAATGCCTTTTTTTTTAACACATTTATGAAAAAATGGAAAGCTTCACTGAGCTGTTGAGGGCTGAAAATAAGGGAGCACTACAAAAATGTAGGGAAGTTGCAAACTTTTTGGGAGGAAAAAAGAGCAGCCTTTTCTTTGATGCTGGTAATTAAATTATGCGATGTAGTAAATGATTTAGATTTTCACACGAAAACCACTCAAACCATGCTGCTATTTTTTTCTTTTTATAGTGGAGCCACTTTTGCCATTTCTTGTGAGAAGCCCTGGTTTTTTGTTTGGAAGCAGTGGGAAGTGTTTTGGTGGCTTCTCTGCATGCTCAGCTAACCGATTCCTCCCTGGGAGAGGATTGCTGGATGCATGGCACACAGCTGCAGAACTGGTCAGGAAAGATCTCATTAAAAGCTTCTGTGCTGAAAAGTGCCGACTCATCAAAATCCCAACTGTCTGCAGGAAAGAGCTGGGCTCACTGAAAGTTTTATCAGGAATTTTTTGGGGGCATGTGTGTACATGCACAGGGGTGTGTGTGTAATTCTTTACTAACCTGGTGCAAAGAACATGCATTCAGTGTGGAGGAGATGGGTTTTCCTCTGAGAGGAAAGCTGCATTGGCTTCAATTTGGATTTGTGAAAAATATGTGGGATTCCTGTCCCCACCCCCACCCCCCGAGAAGGTTTTACAGCTAAAGGAAGAAGTGATATAGAATCATAGAATCATAGAATGGTCAGAGTTGGAAGGGACCTTAAAGATCAGCAAGTTCCACCCCCCCTGCCATGGACAGGGACACCTCTCCCTAGAGCAGGTTGCTCCAAGCCCCATCCAGCCTGGCCTTAAACACTTCCAGGGATGGGGCATTAACAACTTCCCTGGGCAACCTGTTCCAGTGCCTCACCACCCTCACAGTAAAGAACTTCTTCCTAATACCTAATCTAAATCTCCCCTCTTCCAATTTAAAACCATTACCCCTCATCCTGTCACTAGACTTCCTGACAAAGAGTCCCTCTCCAGCTCTCCTGGAGCTCCCTTCAGATCCTGGAAGGCTGCTCTCAGGTCTCCCCGGAGCCTTCTCTTCTCCAGGCTGAACAGTCCCAGCTCTCTCAGCCTGTCCTCACAGCAGAGGTGCTCCGTCCCTCTAATCATCTTGGTGGCCCTGCGCTGGACCTGTTCCAACAGGTCCATGTCCTTTCTATGTTGAGGACTCCAGAACTGGACACAGGACTCCAGGTGGGGTCTCACAAAAATGGGCTTCAAATGCTTCAGTGTTTTTCCTCCTTGTTTGCATTTTTAGTAGAAGTTCTTGAAAGTTTTCAGTGGTGGTTGTAAGAGGATTGAGGCAGTGAGAACTTGATACAAAACGAGTCAGTCTGTAGCTAAATATTCAGCACTGTGGGCAGGAGGCTTTCCATCAAGTCCTACCCACTCCTGGCCCCTCTGCATTTGTAACTGGGTTTCCTGAGCCTCATTTTTACAAATCTGCTGCGACTTCACTGTGAAGCACAAAGGGGCCAGAGGGCAGGAGGCCTCAACCATGTGGTGATGTGGTCCCCAGACTCTGGCGACTCTGAGGTGTTAAAAGAAAAAGGTGCCAAGAGGTGACTGCTCCTTGCCAAGAAGAAAGCTTGAATGCTGGATTCTCCTGGTCCCATGTGCTGGAGCTGATGGAGTGGGTTTCCTTGGGCTTACAGTTGTCTGGGGAAGAGTAAAGCACAATTTTTTTTTCCTGTGGTCATGGCTTTTCTTCTGTTTCCGTTGCTCGTGGGCTCTCTGTTGTCCAGTAAAAGCTGGTTTCATGCTATAGCCTTACCCTCGGCTGGGTCTTTGTGCAGCACAGACTGCAATCCCTGAAACTGGTTATGGATTGTCCTGGTTTTGGCTGGGATAGAGTTAATTTTCTTCATAGGGGCTAGCACAAGGCTATGTTTTGGATTTGTGCTGGGAACAGTATTGATAGTACAGGGATGTTTTGGTTATTGCTGAGCAGGGCTTACTCAGCTTCAAGGCCTTTTCTGCTTCTCACACCACCCCACCAGCGAGCAGGCTGGGGGATGCACAAGGAGTTGGGAGATTAACAAGATATTAAGGAAGAATAAGTTTTGGTGACACTGAGTGAAGCACAGTGGTGATGGAGCTCTGCTTTCCTGGGGATGGCTGAACACCTGCCTGCAGATGGGGAGCAGTGAATGAATTCCTTGTTTTGTTTTGCTTGCATGAGCAGCTTTTGCTTCCCCTATTAAACTGTTTTTATCTCAACCCATGAGTTTTCTCCTTTTTACTCGTTGGATTCTCCCCTCCCATCAGGGGTGAGTGAGAGAGTGGCTGCGTGGTGCTTAGTTGCCTGCTGGGGTTAAACCATGACAAGAAACGAGCAAATGCAAGGTGATGCTTCATGGTAGGATGTGGGATGACTGTTCAGAATAAGGGTTGTTTTGGAGAAAATGATTTTTCCTCTTTGTAGTGCGTGAGCCATTACTTAATGACAACGGGAAGTGAAATTGAGCAAAGGTAGCATTACTTTCTGCAGGCTGAACCTCTGGGACTGCCTGCCACGGGATGCCAGGGTTGCTGAAAGACTGAAAAAGGTTAAATTACATGAGCAGTGAGGTGCTGGACTGCCAGGGTCCTCCTTACTTTTTTAAGTGGGTGAAATCACAAGGACCTTTTTCCAGACAGCCTTACCATGTAACTGTTCCTGCCAGGGCTCTGGTCTCCATCATATAGCCAGCCCCACCACCCATGTGAGTGACGAGATGGCCAAAGGAAGGTCCCCCAGCAAGAGGAAGGGGTCACAGATCAGAAAGAGCAGGAGAGTCAACGCCTGCTGGCAGGCACAGATGTTTTATTTTGTGCTGGGAGGATCTGCTCTGCCCTTGCTGCTCTTGTCAGTGGTTGTGACTCTTAGGACTCAAGGTTGCCTCCTGGTATTTCTTTGGACTTTTAATAATCACAGTGTGTGGTGTGATTTGCTGGCAGGTCCCAAGGACCCTGGTCCTCCCTTTTGCTGGCAGGGAGCGGAGCAGCAGCCTCTCCAAGGATAAGGGCTCCATGGCTCCGAAGCGTCCTTGTGCAGTCTCCCCATCACGCTTAAGCAGGAGGGAGCTGCAAAGAGGACACATCTGTGCTCTGGGATGTGCAGAGGGATGCGGTTGTCATTTGCCCACCAGCTAAAAGGAAGGTGACATTGAGATTCAGGGAGAGAAGGAAAATAATAATTAGAGAGACTCCTTTGGGCAGGCTGTGTGCCCCGTGGTTGGCTGAACTGTGACTTTGGCTGGCTCCGTGTGGAGTTCGCCCGATTAATTTGAGATGTTTAACCATCACAGAGGCTGCCTTCTTGTTTAGCAAAGAGTAAGGGCAACCCTCGTGGGTGGGGAGAAAATCATTCCAATGAAAATCGTGGGCTTTGCTGGGCAGCTGGAGGGTCTTCTGCCAAGCTACATCCCTGCTTTTTCCCCCCCTGGATGCAAGGCTGCTTCTGTCTGCGTAACTGGGGTATTGAGAGTGCTCGGACCATGGGCCTCCACACTCTTGTGGAAACAGCACAGGACTCACTGCAGGCGTACCAGGGAGGGGAAAAAAAATCACAGGAAGGTGGACTACAATAGAAGAGCTGTCTGGTAGGAAACCCCGCAAAAATGCATGCATTTTTTCCCCAGGAAATCCAAGGCAGTTCCATAAAACACTGAAAGATGTGGGGCCACATTTTTCCAGGGGAAATGGTTGCCTGAAGAAGCTGATAGCTGGGAGTGGGATTTTTTCCCCCTCCCTCTGCTTTTGTGTTTGGAGTGGCTGCTGGAGGAATAGCAGGATTTCTGATGGGCAGGGGGTCTGGATCATGGGTCTCCAGGGGAGGGGAGGGAAATCCCACACCAGTGGCAGAGAATAAAGGAAGGGAAATTTTAAATCATTTGTGAAGGGGGAAAAGGGGGAATCCCAGGTCACTGGTGGAAAAAAAAATAGAAATAAAAGACATGTAGGAGGGAGTCCTGCCTGCCTGTGGTATCTGCAGGAATGGGGTTTTTAACCCTGGAAAACCCCTTTGCTTTCTAGTATGGGCTGTGCTGCAGGCTCACACCCTGCTGTGGTTTCAGGGGCGGGTGTCTCAGAGCCCTCAGAAGGTGAGGGAGCTGCTTCCTCTCCTTTGGGTTTAGGTTTGTATCGATTTGTTTGTATTTGTTTCACTTGTGCCTGTTGTGTTTGGTTTTAATTCCACAGCGATTAGAGGTTAGCACTCCTGCCTGTGTTTTGGGATGTTTCCCAGCGCTTCTGACCTTATCTCCAAGCACGGATAAACCAGAGCAGTTGGGAACCCTGGGGGATTATTTACTGATACCTGATTGCACCAAGTCCAGACTGCATCCATGCGAATCCTTGATTTTTATGAAGAAAAAAACAACCCCAAAACAGGACCCCAAACAAGCCTCCTTATCCTGAATCCTCCTTGGGTCCCTCACAATTCAGATGTGGGTTATTCCCATCTAGAAACGAACTCAGGCTGGTCCTGTGGATGAATCCACATTTGGAAATGTTTCTCCCTTTCCCAGTTTGCTTCCATCAGCAATCTCTGAGGATGCGCCTGGATCTCCATGGGGCTTTGGCAGTCCTGGAACACCGTTTTTGCTGCAGGCAGCTGTTGGGGTGAAGACTTTTCATTCCCATGGGGGTCTGGCTGTTTCATTCCCATCTTCTTCCCAGTCTAATTCATGAATCCTGGTCCTAATCATAGGCAGAAGGGGTGATGCACTGCAGCGGTGCTGGCACAGCCAAGAGAAGTGATGGATGGATTCAGCCTGTCTGTGAGGAGGTCCTAATTTCACCATCCGGCCGACCCAGAGGGTTTTCCACCTCATTACCACAGCTGGCTTCCCCGGGGGGCCTGGGCTGCACATTTGGTGACAGCGAGGGGCTGGCGGTGGGGGCTGGGGGCCGGGACAGGCGCCGCTGTCGAAACAGGATCTTGCAAACCACATCCTCATCCCCGCCGCCGCAGGTTGGGGCGGCCGTGCTGTGCACCAGATGGCTGTGCCGGTGTGGCCCCCAGCCGTGCCGCCGTCTGGGGGGGCGGCAGGACCCCAGCCATCGTAGCTGCAGATGCCACAGCCGGCACACAGCCCACGCCGCTGCCGGCCAAGACGCAGTGGCACGAATTCCCAACGAGCTTCCCGGCGCCGACCTCCTCTGCCCGCCGTCGAAGGCGGATTTAAATGCCTCCGAAAAAACCTGGTGGTGTGCACAGCCCTCTGCAATTATTTTTTTTTTTTNTTTTTTTTTTTTTTTGGTACCACAAGCTGCTTCCTGCCCTGAGCTGCTTTTATCTCGCATTGTTTTCCTTTCCAGGTGGGGCCGTGGGCTCCTCGCTGCTCGGCCTTCGGGGCTGCCTCCTCCGCCGGCTGCAGCTCCCTGGCGGAGAGGCCACCTTTGTCTGCCAGCCCGTCCATCCGCCCTCCTCCTCCTCCTGCCAGAGCTATTTCGGGAAACAGCAGCTGAGCCGGGAGGATTGTTAATTGTTTATCAAACCCCTTCCAACCCAGTTAGATCACATGCGGAGATTAGAGTGACCCGTCACACCCTTTCCTCCACCTCCTTCTCCTGTATCCCCCCCATCTCCTTCTCCTGTATCCCCCCGTGACCCCCCAGGGATGGGAGGCGATGCCCTTTCTGCAGCAGAGGGATGGACATGAGCTGCCTCTGATGCTGGCCCCACCACGATGACGTCTCCCACGCCGTGGTGCCCAGCTCTGGATGTGATGGAGATGCCCTCCTTGGAGGGGAACCCCGGCAGGGTCGCCTGGCTCTGGGTGCAGGCAGGAGGCCAGGACGGGCGGGCAGGCAGGCAGGCAGGCAGACAACAAAGCCACCCCAGGCGCTGACCTCAGAAGCTGCCATGTGACTCTGCCTCAAACTTACTAAAGCATGACATCAGCCTGGGAGGGAAAGGCAGGGCTGCCACCAAAATACTGCCTGGCTTAAACTGGCTGCCTGTGCCGCTGCTGTTCCTCTCCTCCGGCACAGCATCCCTCCTGGTGCCATCTCCCCCGGGAAAGCCCACCACCACCCCGCCGCTTTGTGAAGAGCAGAATGGGCAAGGGCGGGTACCAAGGCTTGGATTCAGTGGCCTGGGAATAACGTGCTGGTGGCTGTGCCTGACACCAGGGCACGCTGTTGGTGGGTGAAACCAGTGATGGGGTTACTAGGTCTATCTCCTTGTAGTGTGCACCTCTGCTTTCACAGTCCCCTCCTGAGCACTTAATAGGGTTGGGGGGACACGTGGTACCCGTCCCCATCCTGCTTATCTTTGGTCAGGGCAGGGGTGAGACTGCCAGCCCCAGGCAGGTTAGGGAGCCAAAACACGGTGACCGGAGAGAAGTGGTGCCTCATGCCATCGGGGTGAGGTGGTAAGCAGCAGAACAGGTCGGTCTGCTCAGATCCAGGCATTTTTCCCCAGCAGGGCTCTCACACTGCGTCTCCTCCACCTGCCTTCTTCCACTTTGCCAGCTGGCGAGGTGGTTTTTCACCATGGGTCTGCATCCGCATCCGAACTGGGAATGTACCCAGCTGACATGTATCAAACCTGGCTTTATCCTTCTAACCGGGGTCACCTCTGCTGAGGATGCAGGTGCCTGGATCCTGCAAACAGCAGTCCCAGGTGATGCACAAGCTGTTCTGCAGGGGTACAGGCGATGCTGTGCCGTGGAGGGGACACTGGTGGCCCGCAGACATGCAGGCTGTGGGCCAGGAGGTGTGACTGCAGTCCCAAACATCCCAGCCCAGACCTGCCCCAGCTGGTTAGACTGACCCGAGGGTTTAGGCCAGGGTGTTACCGGCCCTCTGAAGCACGGGGAGCAGGTTCAGCGGGTCTGGAAACCCTCGGTTCCCACCGCTGTGTCTCGCGTCCCTCTGGCCTCCCACGCCGGGTGTGGGGGGGACAGCCCTGCTCTCGGCAGCCGGGAGAGGCTCGCCCTGGAGCAGGCAGGGGGAAAGCCAGGACCGGCTGTTTTGGCTGGTGGTGTGGCTGAATGTGCTCCCATCTAGTCATTTCAGATGGAGCATGGCAGGTTTGTGCAAGAGGAGGTGGATGTTTTGAGATGTTGACCCCCAGGTTGGCATGACGTTGTGTTCAACATTCAGAAAGTGGCATTTGAGGTTTTCCAGCTTCTTTCAAGCAGGAGAAAAACATGTATTTGGTCTGAGCGTAGGGTTTTGGGATGGTTTTTTTTGGGGGGTGGGAGGAAAAGCTCCTGCTTGGTCAACTATGTCTTGATGTGGCTGAATCTTCACCTGTTTTTTTCACCTCTGTGACCAGCCACCCCCTTGTCCTTCCAGCAGGCCAGGACGCAGTGGCGGGTCCTGCCGATACATCACCATGACAGGCTGCAGCTCTTCTTTAGGGAGGTCAGCAGATGAATGCCTTGGAGAAAAAGGCGCAGAAGTAAGTCATTGTGTGTCATCTGGAATGGAAAACGATACTCTGGCACAGCCCATTCAACTTCCTTAATTTTGGGCCCTTTCACTTCTTGACTCTTTGCAGATGATGGTAGAAGAAGGAGGGTCCCAGCTCCGACCCACCAAACACCCCTTGGGTGTTTGCAGGACTCATGTGGAGCTTTCTCGGGGGCTTCGCTGGTCCCCTGATGTATGACTGGAGGTGACAGGTTGTCCCTGCAGCCCGCAGCCACCGGGCTGGCCCTGCCACTGGGTCTCACAGCCATGGCAGAGCGAGATTTTCACTTAGTTGCCGAAAGTGCTCCAGGCTGCCGCAGTAGCCCTCACTGCTGGCCACGCTGGTGGCCTGTTGTCCTCCCCCATCCTCTCTTGTAGCCCTTCCTACCCCCGTGGTGCATCTTCCCCTTTTGTCCTGGGCTTCTTTCGAGCTCCCAGACCCCCGGGGCAGATCTGTACGTGGCAGCTGACCAGGGATGTGCGACATAGGGGCAGCTTTTCTTTGCAGTATTCCAAAGTGCACTTCCACCTCCAGCCAACACCAGTTCCTTCCCTAACACGACAGGATGGCAGAGGCTGGTGTTGAAATTGGGGGGAAACCTGCACAAAACAAGGGTTGCTCTTGGATTGGCTTGATTTTTTTTTTTTTGTATTTCTTTCCAACTCCCGAAACAATTCAATTGTTTTGGCCAAAATTTCGCGTTGCTCCTGGGTCTGGTCCAGGCAACGATGCTGCAGAGCCCCCCCACGGCTGCTGTCCCGCTGCCGGCGGGGACCACCAACAGCCGACCCCTGGCGTTGCCCCTTTAAGAGCCCTCTCCGCGGGGCGAGCTTTCGAACTCGCTCCCCTGCCTCGCCATTGGCCGGCGCGGGCGCGCGGGGGCCAGCCGGCGGTTGGAGCGGCCAGCGCGGCGCCCTGATTGGCCGGGGCGGGAGGGGTATAAAAGGCGACCGGGCGCGTGGGCTCGCCTCACTCGGCGGCGCGAAGGAGCGGCGAGCGGAGCTGGGCTGCGTGCGGAGGCGGCAGGCGCG
>VXBW01003930.1:1735291-1805307 GCA_013400375.1 Thinocorus orbignyianus | reverse complement strand
CAGGGCCCCCCTCCCCCCCTCCCTCCCTTCCCCTCCTCCCCAGCTGGGTGAGGGCTGGCCTGGCTTCGGTAATGAAATGCAGAGCTGCTTGGGGAGAGCAGGCAGGGGGGAAGGCTCTGAGGTTTTGTGCCTCTGGTTTCCTCTGGCCCTCTTTCACAGCGGGGTGATTTATTGGTGATGGAGCCTGGGGAGAGGGGGAGGGAAGGGCTTGGAATTACAGGCAAATAGTCAGTCATCGTGTATTTCCCAAGCACTCACCCGAGGTAGCGGGAAAAACAGGATGAGGGGAAGGGAAACTGCCTGGGCTGGGGCTGTAGAGCATCATTTACTGGAGCTGAGCTCTCCTGAGCTTGTCTGTGTTCCTCCGAGGTGGCGTTAAGCACTTTGCACACTGAAGGACAGGCTTGGTGGTGGATATGCTCTCCCTCCATCCCATTTTCCCCACCTTCCTCTCATTCTGGCTTCCCTCCTGGGTGGGCGATGGGGTCCTGAGACCTGCCCGCAGGCGGCTGCTCCATCATCTGGTCCAGCCCAACCTGCAGGACTTGGGCTTGATTCTCTGGAGCAGGGGAGGGGGTCAGTTCATCTTTCTCCCCTTTCCTGCAGCCATGGCCGAGGAAGACAGCAAGGCCTTTCCCAGACTGGTGGAGAAGCGGAGGTACTGGGTGCCACTGGCCTGTTTTCAGGCACCCACCACTGTGCTGCTAGAGGCACTGCCAGGCTGCCATCTGCCTGGCTGAAGGTGCATTTGCTGTCTGCAGCTACCCCAGCTCAACCCAACTTTTCCCTTAAGCCAGGCTTTAGACTCTGCCACGTTACTCAGGCACTGCCAGCAGCGAGCTCTCCCTCCAGCATGGGATACCCTGGTGTGCCACCACGTCGCAGGGTGCCCTCCCGCTCGGGAGAAGCAGGCAGGGCTTCAGGCTCGCTGCTCTAGTGGGGAACGTGTGTGGCTTCCTAGGGGGAAGGTCTCCTCCTCCTCCTCGCCTCTGCTGACAGCGTCTGACCTCAGCTGTCGTCCCTGGTAGTGCAAGGGATTAATCTGAGCCTCGGGACAGGTTGAGGCATGTCCAAGGAGGAGGAGAGCTTCATGCGTACAGACACAGAGGAAGGAACAAAAACAATTCCCAGGGAAATATTTTCCTGCTGCTTTTCCTGGCAGTGAGCACACTGAGAGGAAAAGACCTCACTATAAATTGCTTGCAGGAGACTTGAGCCCCTGATCCACTTTCCCTTGGCCTCCAGCACCCCGTGAAGCTCAGCCCCCCCCGCCGCAGACCCACATGGGGAAAGCAGCAAAGGGTGCTGCACCCCCAGCCTGCTGCTGAGGGTCCCCAGACCCTGCTCAGCCGAGGCACTGCCTCTGACACCCGCTGCCTACCAGGATGCACGGAGACATTCCCCACTGGATCATTAAAAAAGCTGCTCCTCACCCTGGAGCAGCGAGCTGGGGTTTCCCACAGTGGACTCTGCCCTTTGCCTGCTCCGTCCTCAGTCCCCCTCCTCCTCCTCCTCCTCCTCCTGCCTCTGTTTGCTTTGGCAAGCCCTGGGCTGCACCCCGCCAGCAGAGCCCTGTGGCCCTGGGTCGGCTGCAGCAGGAGGGGAACCTGGAGATGTGGGGCAGAGAGGGCGCCCGTGGGGAAAGGAGAACAGGAAAGGAAATGGAGAAGTAGATGGCCAGCTGGGTGGACTGGGCATGCTGACCCTGCTGTGAAGGGCAGGAAGGATGCTGCTTGCTTGGAAATCTGGAAGGTGAGCTAGGAAAGGCAGGAAAGGAGAGTGAGGGCAGGAAGGAGGAAGTGTGTCCGGAGTGGGGGCAGAGGCAAAAGCCCTAGGACCAGAGCAGGTTTGGTCTGTGGGAGTCCCATGGGTACCTGCTTCCCTTGTTCTGGGGCTGGAGGACTCGTGGGCTGGCGTGCGTGGCAGCCTGCTCCCCTCCCCAGGCAAACAGAAGGATGTGGGTGGCATGGCACAGGCAGTCAGGCGGCAGTGGCTCCCCTCACACCATCCCTCATGGAGCCGGGATCCCAGCTGGAGTGTGGCTGGAGCATCATGAGAAAAGATGGGGAGAAAGCGCCTGTTTCGGCAAGCAGGAGGCAAAGAGATCCCTGCTGGCTGTGTCCTTCTCAGTTCCCCAGGTTTACTCCTGTAAAACCTGGCAGCGTGCAGCACAAGCAGGTGGGCTTTGCCAGTACATGTGGTTCCCCATCCGAGCTCCCTCCATCCCATGCCATGCTGGATTGGAGGGAGCATGGGGTGATGGAAGCACCAAGCTGGGAGGTGGGGTGGGAGGCAGGTTTGCTGCTGTGGTGTGGTGCTGGGGGTACCGAGCATCCTTGCCTTGTGTGGCTGGGTGCAGGGGGGCTGCTGGGTTATGTCTCCATGGCAATGTGGCTGCTATTTTTCAAGGCAGGAGGAATTTATGTGTTTTTTCACCCGGTACTGGCCAAGGGCAGTGTTTTACAAGAGCTGGAGTGCAACACCAACAAGCAGCCGAGCCGTAGTCCTATGGGGATGAGCGACACACAGGGGGCAACGGGCCACCCTCACCTCTCTGTGTAAGAGTGAAATCCTCAGATTCCATTCTTGCCCCTGACCCGGGGCTGAGCAGGTTGGCGGCCCACAGGGCATGGGTATAGGATGGGCAGGGGATGGATGAGCCCACCGGGGCAGCTGGCTGCTGCCTCTGTGCAGCTCCACTTGCTCCAGGGGGAATATTTGACCCTGTGGGCCCTTGGCATGGTGGATGGAAGGATGGTTCCCTCCTCTCCAGTGCCAGGGAGAGTCGCAAAACACTCGCTGGTGTTTTCATTCCGGGATTTGCCCTGTGCAGGGCTGGTGGAGCCATAGTTCCCTTTGTGGCTCTGGCACTCGGCAAGGGCTGACGGCAGCACCCATCAGCAAACAGCCCGTGCCACTGGCTTTAATTGCTGTGGTCAGTGAGTGGTGCTGCCCTGTGGCTTTTGTATTAATGGAAAGCAAATGGCAGAGGGATGTAAACACCGGCTGGAGGGCCTTAGGTGAAAGCCCCACTAGATATTCACAGCATCACTCTCCTATTCTTTCTCAGAGCATGTCTATGTCTCCAAAGGGTTGTGTTGGTGAGCCCACTGCAGTGTGAATTTCTCCCCACCTTATCCTTGCTGAGGTTTCCCAAGGAGAATTGATGCATTCTGTGCTAAAAAGCCAATTTGTGTGGAGGTGGCTGAGGCTGCGCACGCCTCCTGCTTGACCTTGTCCCCCTTTGGCCCAGGCAGTGCCCTGTGCATTCTGGGCTCGCTGAAATTCCCTCCCTGGAAAGGGCAATGGAGCGAGTGGTTGTCTTCAGCTCAGGCGAGTGTGACGTGATGTCCTGGTCGGTGGCCAGGCAGGGAGGGACCGGCCGCCCTGGGTTCAGAGCGGTGTCACAAGGCTGATAGGCGTACCAGGAGACGGTTTCCTAGAGGGGTCATATCTAGGCAGGAGGGACAGCTGTTAAAAATAAACAGGGTGACAAGTGGCAGGAGGAAGGAGCCACCTCTTGCGTCCCCACAGCCCTCCCTGGGGAAGGTGGGAGCTGCTGTAAGGTGGCATGTGATGCTCAGTGAGCCAAGCACGGAGCTGGCAGAGGAGCTGGGCTCTGATCGTAACCCCACTGGTAGTGAGGTTGGCTCCTGTCCCAGGTCACCCCAGTGCCTCGGACCCCCGGTCACAACCTGCTCCTTCCCTCTTGGCTCACAGTGGAAGACTGGTGGTCTTGGTGATGGATGTGCACTGGAAAAATATCACCTTCAAAGGCTGGCAAAAACAAAGGAGGAAAACTTTGACTGTTTGCAAGGCACCTTCTGGCTTTTCCAGGCACAGATAGGTGTTTCAGGAGCACTGACAGTGCCATGGCAGAGCCCAGTCCCGGTGGCTGGGACCTTCCAGCTGCACTTGCTGGGTGGGGACACTGCACTTTCCTATGCCTCACGTTGGTCCTCACAATGGTCCCCTTCTGCCAGATGGCATTGGTGAAGGGCACCAGGTTGACTGCTGGCAGAGGATGGACAAATACNGACCTTCCAGCTGCACTTGCTGGGGGGGGACACTGCACTGCCCTATGTCTCACGTTGGGATACAGCACCAGGTTGGCTGCTGGCAGAGGATGGACAAACAGAAGCCCAGTCCATCCTGCAGAGCAAGCACACGTTGCCAGAGATGAGGTTCTAGGCAGTGGAGCGGTTCGGGTGCCCCTTTGCCACTGCTGCTGGCTTGAAGGCTGCTGGCAGGACACCTCGACTCCCTGGAGGACCTGAGCTGCAAACCAGCACTGCTATGTGCCTGTGGCAGCGTGACTCTTGCATCCTGGAGCTATGGAGGACCCAGTGCTGTGGCTGGGCAGAGCTTTCCATGTTGATGGAAGCTCCTGAGTGCTGGGAGGAGGTGGGGAGGGTGGCTGTGTGCTCAGCCATGGCTCGCTCTGGCGCTCTTTTTGGAGGGCAGCTGGGGGGAGGGTGGGAAGCAGCTGCCATGTGAAGGCAGCCTCTGCATCCCCCCACTGCTCCCTGCCCTCCCAGCTGCGTGTCAATTCTTGTTAGATCAGGGGCGTAGGAGGCTGGAAATGACCTTGAGAGGTGACGTGCCACTCCGGCCCTCAAGCAAGCCTGGAGATCGTCTGGTGGTGATCTCAAACCTGATGAGATTAAAGGCCTGCCCTACCCCAAACCCCACTGCTTTGGGGACATGGTCAGCATCCAGGGACCTGCTCCTGCGAGGTCTCCAGTTAAGGTGGTGCTACCCAAAAAGGCCCGCATCAATGTGTCTGTTCATTTAAGCGTTTTTATATCTATAAGGTCTGGTGAGAGGACATGCTCAGGTCTAGACAGGCAAGGTGCAACGTGCTGCTATCCTTTACCAGAGCTGATGGCCTGTGACTTGTCCCTGCAAGTACTCATACCATGATTCTTGTCTCCTGCTAAAGACCAGCATGAATGTGCATGGAAATCAGGGTGAAATCCTTTGGTTGTGTGAGGGACAGATTCATCCTCCTCTCTCCTGCTCCTCCTCTGCCCTGCAGGTTCCCACGGTGGCAGCCCAGCAGGTGCTCATCTCCAGAGACACGTGCGTGGGAACAAGGACACTGCCCCATTCATCATCAGATGTGCTTCAAAGCTCTGGTGGGAGGAAATGTGGGTGGCAGCTCTATGCCTCCCAAAGCATGGTGACCAGCTCATTTTGCAAGTGCTCATTTTGCAAGTATGTTAATGCTGAAGGTTATGTCTGTGCTTCAGGGACAGGTTTGGTGCCAGAGTCCTTTGGGAAAGGTGGGCTCAGCCCCTACCCAAACACACATGCTGGCAGCTCAGAAAGCCAACTGCATCCTGGGCTGCATCAAAGGAAGCATGGCCAGCAGGTTGCAGGAGGTGATTCTCCCCCTCTACTCTGTGCTTGTGAGACCCCACTTGAGGTATTGCATCCAGCTCTGGAGTCCTCAGCACAGGAAGGACATGGAGCTGTTGGAATGCGATGAGCAGAGGACCATGAGGATGGTCAGAGGGCTGGGGCACTTCTACTATGAGGACAGGCTGAGAGAGTTGGAGTTGTTTAGCCTAGAGAAGAGAAGGTTCCTGGGAGATCTTGTAGCAACCCTCCAGTAGCTAAAGGGGTCCTGCAGAAAGGATGGGGAGGGACTCTTTATCAGGGAGTGGAGCAATAGGATGAGGGGTAATGGTTTTAAACTGAAAGAGGGGAGATTTAGATTAGCTATTAGAAAGAAATTTTTTATTGTGAGGGTGGTAAGGCTTTGGAACAAGTTGCCCCGAGAAGCTGTGGATGCCCCATCCCTGGAAGTGTTTAAGGCCAGGCTGGATGAGGCTTTGAGCAACCTGCTCTAGTGGGAGGTGTCCCTTCCAACTCTAACCCTTCTGTGATTCTATAACCAGCACCCTGGAATGCAGCTCACCCAGGAAAGAGAGGCGTCAGGAAGAAAAAAAGGTGAGTATTCCCAATGCTGTCACTAACACATGAATACCCTCAGAGCCTCTGGGTGTAATCCTTGGTGACTGTACCCCTATTGCTTACTAAAACCTTGGTGATAAGACACGGAAAAGACGAGACCTCTCTGGAAGCAAGTTCCTTTCCTTATGCAGCAAAGCCCTCTCGTGGAGGTTGGCAGTAGCTCGCCAGAGAAAACCTGGCTGCTGTGCTGTGCTGCTTCTTCCCAGGGAGACCCAGTCCTCTTCCTGGAACGCTGTCCCCTGAGGTCCCCCGGGCAGTTATTAACAGGGTTGTCCCATGGCCCCAGCCTGAGAGCACCCGGGACAGACCCAAATGTGCCATCGCACCCCTCAAGAGCCTGTGTGCATGTCAGCTTTGCATGTCTGTGTTTCCTCTCGTGAGGAGTCTCCGGTTTTTCCAGGGAGCTACTGAACCTGCTCTCCTGGCTCTGTTAGGAGGTACTCAGCACCTGGTGGGGTGGCTCAGTCCCTCAATGTGTGCCCTAGAAAATGGGAATGGTTGCGACTCTGGGTTTCCTTACGGGCCACCACTTACAAGGACGCCTCAAGATCCCTCAGTCAGTCACTGGGATCTGTGATGCTGGGATGGGACAATGCGTGTTTGCTCTGAGGCTGGTGCTATCTGGGTCTGCTCCAGACCCTGTGTGCACTGCTGTGCCCTCAGCACGGATAATTCCTTGGGGAACACAGTGGACGGTGTCAACCTACTTTCCTTCTGGAGGTGCTAGGCCTCTTGAGAGAGCTGCCACAGCAGTGAGTGGCTGTGTTAGTCCACATGCCTTGGCAGGACCCCTATCCCATCCTCTGGTCCTGGCCACTGAGCCATGACCATCTCAGGTGACACTTGAGCCTTATTTACTGCAGCATATCTCACTTCACCTGGGACTGTCATGGTTAACAGTGGCATATGTCCCCTGTGCTGCCCACACCACGTGTGAGCAATGCCCCATTACTACTCCTTCACTTGAAAGGGTCATGTGCTTGCAAGGAAGCCTGTCTGGCTCTTTAAATCCAGCAGAGACAAGTCATTGCTTCACCTGCAGAGCTGGTTAGCTGGTGGCAGGGTCCTGAATGGCCTCACCTGGGCTTTCAGGCCCAGGATTCTTAGTTCCCAGCTGGGTTATCTGGGGGATGCTAGCCTGTCCTGCTCCTCTGGGAGACCTCCTCAGCTCTGCCTGGTGTTTGAAGGCAGGGAGCATGGTCAGGCTGAAACAGCATCTACTGCCCTGCTTACAGCTGAGCACAAGGAGTTCAGGTAAGGTTTGATCTTGCAAAGAACAGAGTATGGTGCTGGTGGGTCTGTGATGAGCTCTGGGGGTGCTGTGGCCCTGTAACTGCTGTAGTGTGTGTGTCAGTGTCCTTTCTTTGGCTATATATAGCATTTAATTGCCTGGAACAGCAAACAAGTAATTCTAAGGGATTACTTGCATTTTATTTTGAGGCACTGTTTAATGGTCACCTTGCACATATCGCTCCTTTGTGAGACCCCAGGTCCTGATTTAGTTCCAATCTGAGTAATTGTATCCTGCTGCCACCAAATGCCTCCCCCTGCCCTTGGATTCCTGCAGCTCCAGCAAAGGGGGTGCTTTCCACTAGGGAACCCCTTTGGTGCTGCTGGCAGCAGCTGAGTGCCCTTCCACCCCAGTCCTGGCTCTGTAACAGTGATGGGTGAGGAGTGCCCCTGTGCTTTGGGATCATTGATACCTCATGACTCCTAAAACCCATTGAATGAGCAGGAACTAGGCTTTTTCTTTGCACTGCCCAAGCACTCGATTCCCTTTGTCCTGACTGAGATTAATTCCTCACGTTGGGTATGTTTAAGTAATTTTCTTGCACTTCTAGTTACACAAAAATTGTTATGCTGGTTGCATTTAAATTGTACAGTTGCCACCTCCTCGCCTGGAGGCTGATGGCAGGCTGTGTAAATATTTAGCATTTCTGCTCAACTGACATCAGCCTTTTGGTTTCTCCAGCCCACCTTCTCGGCTGGTGCTTTGCGTACCAAGGCCTTGAGCAGGGTGTCAGCAGGGGCTTGTTCCTCAGTCTCCATGGGTGGCTCTGGGGGTTGACTTACACCCTGTTGGCATGATGGGCAGAATATTCCTTTGCATCTGGATGAAGATTGGGTGCGTTTGTCTGCCTCTGTGTGTGTGTGAGGAGCAAAGCAATGCAGAGTCTTGCTATAACAGTGATCAAGAAAAGGTGTTTTTTGCAGATGGGTCATTGGAATAAGACTTTGGTGGCCTAATGAGGCTGTTGAGCTGTGAAGGGGGAGCAGGGCTGTCTGTGGACTCGTCTCCAGTGGAGCATCTCCTGTACCTACCGCAGGCATTTTTGCTCAGAGCTAGGGTGGGTCTTGCAGCAGTGCTGGCTTTTGGGTGCTGTGTGCCTGGTGGTGTCCTCTCACCCTGCGGAGCTGGGATGTGTGTCCTCTGTGGCCAAACCGGCAGATGGGGCTCCTGCCCACAGCGAGCTGCTTTTGAAGGATGCTGGATAGCTGGGCATCCCTGGGCAGGCAGTGCTGGCAGTAACCCAGGGATGTTCTCTGGCCCCAGTCCATTGTAAGGGATTTTTGGTCCATTGCACAGGCTTTTTTTGCCTCCTAATTTCTCACAACAGCCAACCGCAACATCTCCTCGAGGCTTTCCTTGCAGTGCTGAGCCTTGTCGCGTACGTGGTCACTTAGTGAGGAAGTCCTCAGCCTCTGCTCAACTTCACCTCCCGTTGCCTGGCCCCAAGCTCCATCTTTGATCTGCTCCTAGACACACAGCAGGGAGGATCTGGAGCAAGGGGGTGTCTGGGGGACCCTTTCCCCTCTAGGGGGTTCCTCATGGTAGATTTGCACTGTGTAGCATTTATACAGCCAGTTCTCAGGTCTTGGTGTTACTGGGTGTGTGTCTCCACCCTCAGTCTCTGCTGAACTGGAGGCTGAGCTCTGGGGAGGACCAGGTTGGGGCCAAGGTACGCTTTGCTAGCTCCCAGGTGGGCTCTGCTCTGCCAGCACTGAAGCATGGATTTGCTGTCTCTGGCATCTTCTCCTTGAAGTTTTTATAAACTAAATGTGGTCTGCAGCCAGGCACTGGTGGTGGATCAGTCCAAAGTTGCTGCATGAAGACTTTAGGTCAGGAGGACCCTGTGGCTGAAGGCTCGTACCTCGTGACATCCCCTCTCTTCCCAGTATGCCTGACCACCTTTGTGCTGCTTTCATGCCTGCAGCCATATGGGATGCCCCACCAAGAGCAGCTACCTGGCTTATTGCCTGCTATAAAGGTACCCCAAGCCATTTCCTGGCCATTTTCAACCTGTCTCTTTGCAATTCAGGAGCCTGGTTGCTCCAAGGTCTCCATGCTCCTCTCCTCTGCTGGCTCCTGGCACTCTCCACTTGCAAGCACCCAGACACAGTATTCATTTTAATTGTTCAGTAATGTCTCATTCTTTGATCAATAAATTACCCTCTGCCACCTCCGAAGTAATAAAACAAAAACCTCATGGGAGTAGAACGAGTTGATTGAAATTAATGATTTTCTTGCTTGAGCTGTAAAACAGCCTCTTCAGCCACTGTCATTTGTGACTCCTCACTGTTCTTGTCCTGCTTGGCAGCTCCCTGGGAAGATCTCTGTTCCAAGGGACTTGATGTCTTGAGGAATAGCCTGGGGCACTGGGTCAGAGACCTGGAGCCACCAGACATCTGGAAGATGGTGGTTAGCATCATTAGCTGCAGTGCTGTCTGGAAAGACCTGCTGAGCTCAGTTAAACTCATGGAGGGAGATCAGGAGTGCTGTGTGCCCCATCTTAAACAGCTCTTGTTGGCAAGCAGAGGAGGCTAGGGGCAGGTCTCCTCATGAAGTCCTTTTCCCCCTTTGGTCATGCTGCTGGAGATTCCTCCTTCTGAGTACTTTCTGGGGTGGGGAAAGAGGAGGTCTGTGGAGTGACTGAGGCTGCTTTGTTATAAAATCACCAGTGATCTAGAGAGGATGTGTGGAAATTACTTAGTTTCAGGCTGATGTGAGATCCATGGGACTTCAGCTGGAAGCAGCAGAGTCCAGATACACAAGCTGTGTGGAGTGGTGTAAGCAGGGGAACTCCTTGCTGCAGGGTGCTGTGGATGCTTAAAAAACAACAACTGAGCTCAAGGTGCGGTGAAAAAGTCTGGAAAGAAAAGACCATGGAGAGATATTAAATAAAGATGACCCCTTCTGAACCTAGGAGAGTGTTTTGGGGAAGCATCACAGCATGCTTGCCCTGTTCTCATCAGCTTCTCTAGGCACGCTGGCTGTGACAGGAGGTGGGGTGGTGAGTTAGATTTGGTCTGCATAACCCAGCTGTCCTTCTGGGTCTGAGGATGTCAGGCCTCCTGCTTTCTGCCTACGCTGCTAGAACTGGGTTTGAGCTTGATGGGAGTTTGCCTTTGTGCTCTGTCACAATGTTTGCCCTGGAGGCCGTGGGTCACTAGCCCATCTGGTTTTCCTCCTGAGAATTTCTCCGCACTGGGAGCAGTTGCAGTGGTGCTTTGCATGGTGAACTTGAGGAACCACTCCAGAAATATCTGGGAAGGTCTGCCTTCCTCATCCCTGGCAGTGCTTCGGGTCTGAGCTGGGACAGGCCACTCACGGAGCTCCTCAGGAACGCTGGGTGGTGGCAGATGTGGGGTTTGCCTTAATATCCCTCTGGAAATAAAGGCTGGCTGAGAGTGGCTGAGCAGATCCACTGACTCCTCGCTGTGGGCTTGAGATAACGGACCATGTGCAATACATATCCTTCTTCTCAAGCTCCTGTTATTTGTCCTCTGAGATGGTGAGGGTGGTGCTGTATGGATGGGTACATAAGCCAGCAGCAGTAGGTTTTAGCAAGGAAAGGCAACCCCCATCCCCTCTCTGTGAGGAAAGGCTGCAGCTAGTAATTTTCCTCTCTCTCTATGATTCCCATCATTAAGTGAGCAGAAGACTGATGGAGCAGGAACCAGATAGCTCTATGAGGGCAATTTTAGGTACCTTTTTTCTGATATTGCTTTTTTTGATGTGGATATTCAGAGATCCTTGCCCAAGTGCTTGCCAGGGTGGCATCCAAACCTGACAGTCCTCTGGAGAGCAGCCCTGAGCTAGGTATGGTTGCTGACAGCAAGGGAAATTGCAGATGCATGCACTGGGAACACTGGTGTTGGGCTGGGAGTGCAGCGCAGAGAGCTGGCTGCTCATCTGGGAGGCACTGGCTGTTTTGGGATGCAGACTTGTGTGCAGGTATGGTAGGGTCTGCTTGCACTATGGGGCAGTGAAAATGGCTTAGGTATAAAGAAAGGTGGAGATGAAGAGCAGATCTTGTTCTTTCCTTGTCCCAGAGCGGTCCATGTGCTGTAAGTGGACATCAAGACCTTTCCTGGCTGGGAGGGACCCTGCCCCAAGGCTTGTCCCTGTGTGACTCCTGGGCTGTGCCTGCTTGCAGCACTGCTCTTGGGGTGACTCATGATACCAGGTGCAGTTATTGAAGCACAGAGAGTTGATAGATTTCCTTGGTTTCCCCTGGTTCTGACACAAGATCACCCAGCCTGTACCCTTGGCAAGGATGCCTGATTCTGCAAATGGCAGCTCTCTGGTGGATGCCCCTCTGGAAAGCCAGAGGGAAGGCAGCCATGGGGGATATGTTTTTTCTGTCTCTGGCCAGCGTGGATGCTCTCCGCTGTGCATGTCACAGTTGTTTTGTTTGCAGCTCCCTTGAGTCCTTGCTCTCAATTAGCTGTGTGGTGATGAGTCCTACTGGTTAATTGCATATTGTGTCTAAAAAACAAAAGAGAAGATCTGTCTATTGTTCTAAACTCATTGTGCTTAGGTGTGGATTCAAAGCTGGCTATTGTTGCAATGGAGACAGCAGAACCACTCTGGGCTCCCTACCTCTCATCCCAGTATTGCTTGTTCCTGAGTCCCTGCTGTTTTCAGTCTCACCACGGCTGGTAGCTCTGCAGTCACCTGTCGGTCTGATGCCCCATTCTGCTCCTCCCTGTCCCCCGTGGAGCTGGTGGTGTGCTAGTCCTATTTAAAGCTTAGGCACCCCCAAGCACCAGCTGAGCCCTTTTGGAGCTGATCCCACCTCAGCAGAGAAATCCTCAGCCAGCAGCTTGCAGTGCCCAGTGCTGTGTTTTTGCTGCCTGCTGCTCTGGGGACCTCTGCACCACTTTTGGCAATGATACTAAGGCCTCCTCCATCTTCTCTCCAAGCAGCTGCAATGTATGTAGTGCCCAGCAACGTGTGTGTGTGAACTGGTTGTTGCCTTGGCCAGAGGACTTCGGTCTTCTGTCAACAAGAGATGTCTCCTGCCCTTAAGCTGCTCACGTAACTGCTGTGGGCTCTGTGGTCCCAGCCACAGCTGCTCTTCTGGTTCCCTTGTAACTACAGCTCTGGGCTCTTAATGCCACCAGATACCTGGTGCTGGTCCCCAGTGCTGAATTTTGGGTGAATTTTACTTCTATTTTGTACTGGAGGTCCTCATTTTTTTTCTAATGAATAAATTCAGTTTATGGCTTAGGAGGCTGCTGATTTGGTTTTATTAACCTCTTGTCAAGGGACTTTTGGGTTGAAGCATTTGACAATTTCAGATAGAGACCAAATATTACAATTTTTCTTGGAATTCTTGTGATAAACTGCCTGCAGCCTGGGGAAATGTTTCCAGTGTAGAAGGCCTTCTGGTGTGGGTCTGCTATGTGTTCTCCTAAGGAATTGTTGATTAAATCTACCTTTGTTGCTGTAATGAAACTGTCTGTTCTGTGGTTATTTGGACATTACAGGTGGAGGTGATGCCTGCTATGACATATCTTTGGGTGCCCCTTTGTAATTGATAAATTAGACTTTTTTTGGAGATAGCTGTCTGTGGAGCAAGGCAGAAATTATTGTGCTTGGCACCTGAAGCATGGGAAGGCTGCAGACTGCCTCATGAATGGGCATGGGAGGAGCTGGGGGAAGCACATGTGTAGGGGAGGTAGATGAAAATTCAGGTTGCATCAATTTAGTCTTCCTTGAGCTGACAAAACAGTTTTCCCCATTAGAAAATTGCAGCACTTCAGAACTCAGCTGTCTCAGATGGCAAATAAAAGGTGATTATTCAGTATGGAAATTTTGAGTTGTACTTTGGAGTGCTCCCAGAGTTGAAATTCTTGCGTTCCCAGCTGCGCTGAAGTGACCTGAAATGCAAGCATAGCCTAGAACTGTGTCTCCCTCAGCAGCACAGTCAGTGTGAGGGAGGTTTGTCTGGTGGCTTGTCCCTGTTCTCTGCCCTGGTTATGCTATGACAGAGAAATGCAGCTTAATTTGCCATCACAGACCCTTACTGCCTTCCTAGATTTGGACTGAAGACCTCCAGGCAGGTAGCAAAGATGGCCCTGCTCTACCCTCGCCTCCCCTGGGGACCCAAGACAGTATCTGCTATTAAGACGAGGAGGGGTTTGTCTCTCCTGGGCATCTGAGCCCTTAGAATGGTCTTGGCCCCTCAGAACCCAAAATGGCTTTGCAACCTTCATGCTTCATGGAATCATAGAATTGCCTAGGTTGGAAGGGACCTTTCAGATCATCGAGTACGACCATCAACATAACACTGACAAAAGCCATCACTAAACCATGTCGCTAAGCACTACTTCTACCCGTCTTTTAAAAATTACCTCCAGGGATGATGACTCCACTGCTTCCCTGAGCAGCTTGTTCCAATGCTTGGTAACCATGTAATGCAGTGTAAAATTTCTTCCTAATATCCAATCTGAACCTCCCCTGGCACAACTTGAGGCCGTTTCCTATTTGGGAAAAGAGACCGATCCGCATCTCTCTACAACCTCCTTTCAGGCAGTTTTAGAGAACAGTAAGGTCTCCCCTCAGTCTCCTTTCCTCCAGGCAAATCATGTTGCCACCAGAGCCTGGCTTAGGGCTCTTGCAGCCCTGCCTTTCTCTGCACCTTTTTCCTTTGTGGGAGAATGAGGAGGGACAGCCCAGGAGCCTAAAAGCAGGAGGAAAAGCTGGTGTCAAAGCGTTTCCCCCTCTGCCCACAGACATCCCTGGTCTGTGGGCAGAGGCTTTTAATGGGATTTTGGGTGGTGATGTCTGCATCTGTCTGCCTTTCAGCTGTAGTAAGATGTCCTTTCACTGACTGTGCCTGCCAGGCTTTCTGCTGCTTTGGGGTGTCCTGCTTGGCTTGTTTCTCTGGCAGCAACTTCTTGAAGGGAGTAATTGGCTCCGTGCTGGATCAGTCGATATTGCAGCCGAGGCAAAGGGAGGTGAGACGGGGCAGGAGAGCATAATGCTGCCATGTGCTGTAAGGGAGGGGGGATGAGACCCCCTGGGGGCTGGCTGACCTAATCCTCTCTGGTCATAATTACAGAGTGGCCTGGCAGGAGACCCTGTGGGCAGGATTGCTCCCAGGGCAGAGGAGATGGCAGGAGAGTCACAGCTTTCTCAACAAACGAGCCACCTCAGGGCTCGGAGGAAGCTGTCCTTTACTGTGCTGGCGATGCCCTGGTCCCTGGCTGGGGGTGAGCCCATGGGGAAAAAATGGCCTTTTTGAGCTTGAAAGACATTATTCCCAGAGTAATAGCAGCTGGAGTTGCTGTCTCCAGCCTCATCCAGGGAGGGCTGTGATGTGCTGGGAGGTCTTGGGGTGTCCATGCACCCCCCTGCCAGGAATGTGGGGTTTGAAGGTTGTATGTAGAGCATGGGCTCTAGAGGTGGAGAGTCTCCTGTGCTGCAGCAGGAGAGGCAGGGTGAGATCTGGGTTGGGACTTTAGCTCCTGTTCAGTCTCCTGGGTCTAGGGGGGCTCTGGCTCCTGTTAAACACACCCAAGGGTTTGCTTCCCCATGAGATGGAGTAATGGTCTCCGGAGCATCATCACCGCTCTCTTGCTGTCACTGGAAAATGAGGAGAGAAAAAGTAACCCCCTTGGTATTCATTGCAGAGCAGGAACTGGAAGGAAATGAATGTTCTCCTTGGGCTTTTTTCTGAGAGGATAAGGGAAACAACAGGAGCAGGAAAAGCCAGGAGAGGAAGTGATTCATATGTTTAATTCACCCTACAGTTCCTATTAGCACTTTTTATTTGTATTACATGGCAACATTTAGAGGCCCCAGCTGAGATCAGTGCCCCATATGTGCAGCCGTTGCTTAGCCTGGAGTGGGAGGTGCAGAGAGGAGGCTGATGAGCATCCTTCATCTCAGGAAAACCAAGTCATGGAGTGGGAAAATAAGTCCACTGGCTGACTAAGGGCTCCGCTGAGCTTTCCTCCTTATCTCTTGCAAGAAATGGGCAGCAAAGAGGGGAGAGAAGGTGATTCCCTGGGGGACATGGTATAAATCGCCTTGGTATAGATCACCTTCTGTCCCTGGACATCTGCTACATTTGGGGCCATCCTTGGTTCCTTCCATCGCATCTATTAGGCCCATGATAAACATGTCTGCTGCCCTAAACTGCAAAGGTTTGTGTTTCAGAGCTCTAGCAGTTGTAATCAAGGTCCCCCCAGGCTGGCTGGTTGGGAGCTCACCTGGCAGCAGGAGGGCAGCTGTGCTCCAGCTATGGAACTGCTGGCTTCAGAGCAGGAGAAATGAATGATGTGCTCTTCACAACTCTGGTACTGGGCACTGAGGAAAAGGGATGGAGCTCCAAAAAACCCCAACCCTCAAGGCAATGCCTTATGGGGTAAATGTTCATTTAACCATCTGCTGCCTGTACAGAACTAGTTTCCCTCTGAGCAGAGCTGGTGAGAAATGAAAGGCATTTGTCTCCTGAAGGCAGCAAGCAATGTCCTTCTGTGGCAGCAGGCTGGAGACGGGTTGTGCTGGAGTTTGGGGGTAGAAAACCCCCAAGTGAGGCTGAAGCCTTGGGGATTTCCTCATATGGGGTGGCTGTACTGATTTGGAACTGGTAGGGCTCAGCAGGCAGCTTTACAGTAAGGGTGTGTGTGCATATAATGAAATGGAAGTTTTGAGATCAGTCTTGTGCAAAACATGTACAGTATATTCATCATGACAGTGCAAGGAGAGAGTATTTTTTTTTCCTATGCAGAAAACAGTATTTCCTTTTAAATGAGCTTGTAACTGCCTCCTAGATATCCCTTTTGTGCTTAGCCTGGGTTGCTGTATCTCCTTTTGCACCGCTGGGGCTAGCCAGCAAAATCCCTGAAGGCTGCAGTGCAGACAGGGCACTCAAAAGAATAAAACTTGTTATAGGCTCTAATGCGTTCCCAGGGGCAGGTAGGAGAAATATGGGCACTTACAAGGTAACAATTTTGTCTCTGGTCTGTAGAATGACAAAGAATGCTGTTATTGTTGTTACTGGTGGCAATGAGCCCGGCTGTCCCCAAGGACAGGGATCTACCGCTTGTTGCTGAGCCTGGCGCCCAGTGTACCCACCCTGAAGAGCAGTCGGAGAAGAGAAGCTGGTCCAGGCTCCTGCAGCCCAAGGGGGAGCAAACACAACCCAGCACCAGAGTGATCTGAGAGGAAACCACCTCTTCATGGGTGCAGCAAAACCTTTAATGGGATCCAGCAGACCATGATATCAAACCTTTCTTGCTTAGCGGATATGCTGTTCTGATTAGCATAAGCATTGTATAGCCCATCCTAAATAAGGGTCTAATGTGCAACTATCTGGGCTAGGATTAAGTGGATAATCTGCCTGAATGCAGGGACCAATGGGATCTCTGAGCGGCTGTTGTTCACGCCAGCCTGTGCTGCTTGGGTACTGCCAGCTCCGTGTTTGTAGGTGCTCGTCTAGCCAGGGTTTTTGAACAGTTTCCCAGCAACAGTTCCCTCGGCTCCTTGCTGCCTTCAGCTGAAACTGCCCAAATGTGAGCTGCAAGGGAAGGTGTAGGGGGAAAAACAGGCAGTGGAGCAAACTGGCTGAATCTTCTGAAATCCTGCAATTAAAAGCCGAACCTTCTCACTGCTTTCCTCTGAGCAAAGCCACCAGCTCTTCTTGTGTGTGACAGCTCTCTGAATCTGAGTATTTTCTGCTGTTTCTTTGGCTACCAGCTTTTCCCTCCCTCTGTGTACCCTCATTATCTATAGGAGTTCTGTTTCTATATGAGGTAGTGCAGGCAGCCCTGGGCATCTCCTCTAAGGTGGGATGCAAGGGAAATATGGAGAAGCTTTCTGAAGTCATGCCCAGGTGATGTGGGTTGAGGTGAGTTGAGTAGGTCTTGCAGCCCAGGTGGCTGAGGAAGGCAGCAAGGCAGGTTAGAGAGGAGACACCCAGCCAGCCTTAGCTCCTGAGAGCAATTTTTTTTCCTTGTGTTCCGTTGCTCAATCTGGGTCTGAATTTCTAGATTTTAAAAATAGTACAGTAAACTCCTGCTCTTCATTGGCTGGGAAACAGACTGTGCTCAAAGCTGATACCTGTAGGCACCCATCGTTTCTGTATTTCCCCTTCCTTCTTAAAGTCTTCATTCTTCAGGCAGTCTTGGAACCACAGATGTTCCCTAGGCACAGTCAGCTTTAAATCTGGACTTTGGCACACCAGACTTGTCCTAAAGCAGCATGTATACGTTTGTCCTGCCTGGGGGGAGTTCAGTGTCTATGCACAGGGTTGGCCACTGCTCAGGCCTGCCTGCCTGTGTCTGGAAGCAGCGGGCTCTTCCATGTCACTTAACTAATGATATATTACGTGCTTTCATCTAGCTACCTTGTGCCCTTCTGGTACCTCAGCTGGGAAAGCCTGGGGTCAGGAAGTCACAGTTGCCCCAGTAACACATCCCAGCATCTCCTGGGAATGCTTGAGACCTAGCCTGGCACACTGGCTACTGGCTGAGCAAAGCTGTGGTGCCTTTCTGTGTGCCATTACAACTGCAGGCTAACGCTTTCTTTCTCGGTGGTTACCAGCTTCCCCTGGATTTAGCTGGATGGTCTGGGTGTGAAAGTTCCTTACAGGCCCCTTGAAATCTCATTTCTACTGGCAGACATACTGGGAGTACTGTATTAAACCTGATAAGAGCTGGCTCAGAGATCCCAGCTTTCATAAATACAGTAGCTGACAGCGCTTCTCTAATGCTTTAACACCCATTGTAAATAGCTCCAGCAAGGATCAGGATAAGAACGATGTGTAATAACTGTGGTTTAGGATATACACTGGTTTAATGTGAGTGGCTTGGGGATTAGATAGAAGCACTGGGAACAATCGTTATGGCTCTACAGGCAGCTCTGGGTGTGCTGCTTTCTCAGGCTGCTGCAGATCCTTACCCATGGATCCTCTCCCTGATCCTGTCTGCTGGGTGACCAAATCCACCCCTTGCTCCAGCGCCCTGGTCCCTGGGCAGTGCTGTATGCCCAGGACAGAGGTGGCATGCAGGATTTGTGTGTTCATGGAGCCTGCGTCTGGTTGCCTGAAACTGGGATCCTTAGGGCTAAAATGTGAGTTTTCCCTCTGGGCAGGGGTGGGAATATAGTGGGAGATTTTGCAAGATACCTCTCTAATGTGAATGTGCCTCCACAAAAGCCCTGACTGTCCCATCAGAAGTGCAATAAGGAGGGAAAAGGTCTGTTTGGTGTAGAGGAGAGACTGGTCAGTGGCTGGGATTGAGATGAACTGCATCAGGAGGAGAGAGATGCCAAAAAAGCTATTCTGCATTATAAGCTATTTCCCTGTTGCTCATACACGTCTCTGAATGCCTCCTGCAGAGAGGAGCCCTCCCTGCCTGCTGGCAAGAGGATCCCGTTTGGATCTGTTTAGACATTATTTCACTAATATTGTTGTTTATCATGTGTTGGAGCTGTGCCTCAAAGCCTGAGCAGCCCTGGGGGGGTGCTGGCTGCCTGGCATGGTGCCTGCCTCTGTGCTCCCTGGGGAGGACCAGTCGCCACGAAAACATTGCTGGGGCTCCTTGGGGAGAACCATCACCTGCTTTCAGCTTTGCTCAGAGGGTCTTTAGCTTTCTTGGTGTCTTCATATAAAGCTGGGGCAGGTTGGCACCTTGGGGGTTATCTAAGGACCTGGCATGGTGGATGTGTGGTCACCCCCACTGCAATGTTAAGGTAATCTTGCAACCACGTGGCTTCAAATCCATGAGCAGTGATGGGGGCCAGTACCTGCTGGGTGAGACAATGTCTCAGCAAATTTCTTAGATAAAGGCTTGGAAAATAAAATCCAGTTTGTTTCTAGGTGTCGAAGTGGGTGGAAAGGATGCTGCATGCTAAATCTCTCCCCATCACAGCAGATGAATGAGGCTTGAGCTGCCAAACCCCAGGACGTCCCAAATGAGTGGATTAGGCGTAGCCTATGAAACTTCCTGGGACCACTGAGCTTCAGGAGTTCAGGTGAATGTATTTGGAATTGGGGGTATCATATGGCTTTTGAGCTTCATGTGGTTCTCTGATCTGGAATTTGGGGTGAGGATCAGACTGTGCCTGAATGCTGCTTCTGCGCAGTCCAGGGCTAGAAAAAATGGAGGGGATGAGGGCAGACTGGGCAACCTGAAGCATCCACTGTCCTGCTCTTGCTATGAGCTGAGTGCTGACATGGACTCCAAAAGGCCCTGTTCACCCTCTGCTACCATACAAACTTAGTTCAGAAGAAGCAGAAATTTTAACTACTCAACTTTTTTTTTTTTAATTTATTTTTTTACCAGATTCAGTTCACAACAGATTACGACAAACTTGCTGCTTGCTGCAACTGAAGAAGATGTTGGACCTCCCTTTGTCCGCTGAAGTTAAGTGTTTTATGAGGGCAGTTACATACAACGTTGAGTTAAGAATTTCAGGACTGAGGGCTTCTGTTAGTGTTGGTTGACATTGTAAATTTTTGGGACAGTGAGGGTTGCACCAGGTGCTGGAGCACGTCAGCCTCTTAACAACTGAACTTGGTTGAAGGAACACTGAATGGTTGAGTCTCATCTTGCCAATGGACTGAAGGAAAGTGTAACTTGCTTCAATCAACAGGTGGCCGTAGAAAATGGGCCATAATGAGCTAACTTGGTGTTGCTTGCAAAAATAGTACTTAAAAGCAACGATTTAGGAATCATGGAATTGTCAGAGTTGGGAGGGAACTCTAGAGATCATCTAGTCTGGCTCCCCTGCTGAAGCAGGATTGCCTATAGCACGTTGCTTAGGACTGCATCCAGGCGGGTCTTGAAGGTCTCCAGAGAAGAGGACTCCACAGTCTCCCTGGGCAGCCTGTTCCAGGGCTCTGGCACCCTCACCAGAAAGAAGATTTTCCTCATATTGGAGTGAAATTTCCTATGTTCCAGCTTGTGCTCATTACCCTTCATTCTATCACTGAGAACCACTGAAAAGAGTCCGGCTCCATCCTCCTTCGACCTACCCTTCAGATACGTATAAACATTAGTAAGGTCTCCCCTCAGCCTTCTCTTCTCCAGGCTAAATAGTCCCAACTCTCTCTGCCTTTCCTCGTAAGAGGGATGCTCCAATCCCTTAATCATCTTTGTTGCCCTGCGCTGGACTCTCTCCAGTGGTTCCCTGTCTCTCTTGAACTGAGGATCCCAGAACTGGATGCAGCATTCCAGTTGTGGCCTCACCAGCGCAGAGTAGAGGGGGAGAATGACCTCCCTCGACCTACTGCCCACACTCTTCCCTTTGCAGTCCAGGATTCCATTGGCCCTCTTGGCAACAAGGGCACATTGCTGGCCCATGGATAGTTTACTGTCTATAAGGACCCACAGATCCTTCTCAGAAGTGCTTTTCAGCAGGTCTGCCCCTAACCTGTATCAGTGCCCAGAATTCTTCCTCCCCAGGTGCAGGACCCTACACTTATTCTTGTTGACCCTCATTTGTTTCTTCTCTGCCCAGCTCTCCAGCCTGTCCAGGTCACGTGGATGGCAGCACAGCTCTCTGAAGTGTCAGCCAGCCTTCCCAGTCTGGTATCATCAGTGAACTTGCTGAGGATACACTCAGTCCCCTTGTCCAGGTCATTGATGAATATGTTGAACAAGACTGGACCGAATATTGACCCTTAGGGAACACCACTGGTTACAGGCTTCCAACTTGAGCCTGTTCCATTAATTACAACCCTCTGAGTCCTGTCACACAGCCAGTTCTAAATCCACCTCATTGCGCCCTCATCTAGCCTACACTTCCTCGGTTTCCTAATGAGGGTGTTATGGGAGACAGTTTCAAAAGCCTTGCTGAAGTCAAGGTAGGTGACATCTGCTGCTCTCCCCTCATCTAGGCATCCAGTTATAAGGAGTTATGCTTGACTTGAATACTTGAATACGAATGATATCAGCAGAATTTGAAGTGGGTAAAGTTTTCTGGTCTACTTCACTGTTACTGTAAATGGAAAAGCATTAGAAGGTGTTAGTTTCTGGAGGCATCTCAGGCTCGGCACTAAGCTTTGCTTGTTAATAATATTTGTAGTAATGTGAAAGACAACAGCGTTGTTGGTGGAGGTCTGCAGTTGATGGAGCAGCAATATGTAATGAAGGAGACCAAACTGCTGCTGATAAGTGCTTGGTAGCCTGGATCCCTTTCTGTGCAGTACTCAGGGAGGGGAGGAAGTGACCTGGAGAAGAGTAGGGTGTGCTTTATAAAATCCACAGGACCCTGTCTGAAACCCACCTAGGTGAGCCCTGGGGTTGAGGAGGAGCAGCCAATGGGTGTCAAGGGACTTCGCTACTGCTTTTATTTATTCTCTTGGAATAGCATGCCCCATTCTGGTCTGCAATCAGGGGCACGCTGAGAAGTTAACCTGGAGTGAATTCAGAAGCCTGATTAATGGTTTGTTGGGAAAAGTGCCACACAGCCAGGGACCTGGTATATTTGATTATGGACTGCCATGGGGAGGTGATTTGATCTCTGGCTCTTAAATGCTTGTAGCATCCCTAGGATGAGGACTTGCCCATCCTGCCCAAGCATGAGGAGCATGGTGTGCTTTTTAGAGATGGGAAGAGGCAATCCAGATGATAGACCTCGGAGCAGTACTGCTGAGCTGCTCACCCAGGGACTCTGGCCCTGTTATGTCTCTCTTCAAATCCTCCTCATCAGCTGCAGCTTTTGAATATGGAGCAGGAGCTGGTACCTGGGGAGCACCTCAGCTGGGGTATCACTGGGGAGCACCTCAGCTGGGGTAGGCACAAACTGTGGGAGCAGTTGAGGAGGTCCTTGGTCTGGTCCAGCAATGACACCCCAGGGCACTAGTTTGGATTTTCTGTCCCCTACGTGTGGACACCAAAGAACTTTGCAAACACAGGCTATTGCAAGGAGCTAATTGACTTTCCATCATATCCTCCGGTCTTTTTTGCAAGTAAAATGACTAAAACGCAACCACAGGCTTCCCAGTAAACAATGAGCAGTTGGTTTCACATGGCTCCCTGTCAAAAATCCCAAACTGGAAAGGCAGGAAAACAAACAATCAGATCAGAAAGAAATGGGGTTTTGGCACGGGTTCCCTCCGTGTTGACTGGGCTGTGAGACAGACCCTGAGAAATGGCTCAGATTTTAGTCAAACAGCTCAGACACGAGTAAGGGAAGGGAGGGGAAAAATGGATAAAAGTGCTTGTCTGCTTAAATCCAGGCGCCTGCACTCAGAGAGAAGCAGAGCAAGGGTATGGGTCTCTGTGCTTTCCAGATGGCAGATACATTTTAAACACAAGAGGCGTAGTTATACCCTGGGTACTGAAGCAGAACAAGTGCCAGGAAAATATACGCTTCAGTTAAAAGATGGGAGTTTGGAAATTGAGAGCAGCACTTGTTTTGTAACCAGAATATAAACTATGGGCCTGAGGTGGAGCAACAGGCAGGGCAAAGGCATCTCCTCAGCAGGCTCAGCTTTCCTAGTGAGAGGCTGGGTCTGCTGCCTCTCTGATCATTAACCTAATTGACAAAAAATTGGCTAGAGCACCCTGGGGCAAACTTTTTCGCATTTTTTCTTGCAGTCTGCAATAACTGATGGATGATTGATTTATTTCTTAATCTTTTTTTAACAGAAGGCGAGTTTCACGTTTATTATCCCATTCAGAGTGTTGCTTCCTTGTGATTCAGCTGGCCAGAAGCATGGTCCCAAAAAGGAGAGGTCCGTGCTTTTGTTATTTTTCTGCATTGTTATTTTTCTTTTTCTTTTGCAGCACAGTCTTGGAAGTTTCTGTCACTCAGAGGTTTGGAGGTTGGTTGGTTTGGGGTTTTTTGTGTGGTTTGTTTTTTGTTTTTTTGTGGTTTTTTTGTTTTTTTTTTTTCCCCAGTGGGGATTGTCAGTTTTGGAAAAGTTCCTACTTTGGAAGAAATTTAGTCTCCCTTTATATAAACACCCTAAGATTTAGGCCATTTTCTCCCTTTAAGTCCTTGTTACAGTGTTAATATTATTGTGAGAGAGTAAATATCATTAAACACGTTTCGAGTTTCATGGGCTTTTCCATTGTTAAACAGAAGTGTGTATTTTGACAGATGCAGTCCCTGTGGAACAAACCTTAATGGAGACATCAGGTGATAGGATTTGGCATTTACAGGAAGGTGCTTTTTTCACCCAGTTTCACAGGCTTCTGAGAGTGTACCAGCTACCCTTACCCAGCTTCTCTCCTTTATGCCAATTGCAACCTCCTCTCTCCTGAAAAGCAGCACTTGCTCACCATGGAGGTCCACAGCTTTCTGGTGGATCTCTCCAGCTCTCATCACTTGATGGGACCAGCAGACAACTTGGCAGCTTAAGCTTCCAGCAGCTGCTCTTTGCTAGGTTGGAGTGTTTGCTAAATATAAATGACTTCTTTGTTTTAAAAGATGCTTTTCAGCTGGCCTGTGCTTTGTGTCCTCTTGTCTCTTTAGCTCTGCTTAAAGTACACACATGCCTATTTAGTAGAAAAATACACAGATCAACTTGGATGAGTTTCTGAGCACAAAACTCCAGAAATGAGGCACGTGTCTAACAAGACAAGGACCTGCACTTTCTGATCCAGACAAGTCAACTTTACAGATGCTGATGACCCAGAGAGAGTGCAGAGTTTTACCACACCATTAATCTATCCTAGGAAATACAGGGTGGATGACATTCTCCTGCTGCAGCTCCTCTGGGAGGGGAGGTGGTACCTGGGCAGTGTTCCTCAATGTGCTGTGGGTCCTAAGCACAGGACTGACAGATGTGGAACAAAAGCTGGGTGCTCTCTTGTCCCAGCACAGCTCTGAGACTGTGCCAGGGAGCAGACTGAGGTGCTGCATTACCCGCAACACCGTGGGAATTGCAGAAGGTGGAGTCAGAATAACCTGGGTGGGGGACATGGTGCAGGGCTGGGCATAAGGTGGTCTGCATCACTCCCAAAAATGCTGCTGGTTCCCTCATGCTTGGCAGAAACCAGTGTAAAGCTAGCTTGAGCCAACCACTGAGTGCTAAAAACATACTTTGCAAGGGCTCCCTTCCCCTGTTTAAAAATGGGAGCTGCTTTATCCAGACCAACTCATCAGCATTTGTCCGACCTGCTTTCAAACCCCAGCAGCTCCCCAGCTGTCTGTCCTGAAGCTTAAATAATCTTTGGGCTCTTTTTCTCCTAGTGTCTAATCTACAATTTACAGCCCATTACTTCTTGTCCTGTTCCCCGTGGGGATGCAGTGCAATTTATTCCCGCACCCTTTGTAGCAACCTTTTACATAATTGAAGACTGCTATCATGTCTCTTCTGCCTTCTGATTTCCAGACTAGACAAATGCATTTATTGACAGCTTTTTTTTCTTGTTTTTCTTGTTTATTTTTTTCCCCCCAACCAGTTGTGTTTTGCTGCCCTTTGTATGCTCTCTTTACTACCCTCTGAACTGTCTCCAGTTAGTCCACATCTGAAGTGTTTGTGGCTGTACATGCCGGAAGGAAGAGGAGAAAAGCTAGTTAGGCTTTTGTGCTGCGTGGAAGGATAGCAATATTATAGAATCATGGAATGGTTAGAGTTGGAAGGGACCTCAAAAATCATTGGGCTCCAACCCTCCTGCCATGGGCAGGGACACCTTCCTCTAGAGCAGGTTGCTCAAAGACCCATCCAGCCTGGCCTTGAATATTAAAAAGCTAGAGGTCCTTGGGGGTTACTCTACACAGTGTTACTACATGGGAGTAAGAGGTTACAAGTAAGCAGTGAAAATAGAACAAGCCCAGGTAATGTCTGTGAATGAAATGGTGCTGGGTTCGGGCAACAGGCTTGGATGCCTCGGAGTGCTTCCACAAAGCTTGGGGTTGAACGAAGTTGGATGCTCCTGGATGTGAAAGGTGCTCATTTCTGTCCAGCTGGGCTTTACAATTCTGCATTGGTTTTGGCTCCTTCCAGCCAGCACCTCGGGCTGCTGAATTGCACCCGGGGCACTCGTCTTGCTGTTGCACGCTTGCGGGACTGGGGGAGGCTCCTGTGAGCTCACAAGCTCGTGGGGAGAGCTGCCGGCAGGTGGGCGCCGCTGCCACTCGCTCCCCTGAGATGACAGCAGCTCGGCTCTGGGATGTTGGCGCTGCTCCTGATGCCGTCTCTCCATATTTCATTCCTGTCTCGCCGGGTGGTGGGAGGAGACGCTCAGATTTGACTCTACACCGATCAGGGTTGTCTTTTCTTTCGGGATGGGGAAGCTGATCTGCATTCGTGTCTAATCATCCACGGAGCTGGCAAAATTATTCATGTAATGAGTTCTCGGGGAGAGCCTCGCTTCTCCCTCACCCATGGTACTAGTAGGGAGCTGGGAGCTGCCTTGCCCCAGCACCTACCAGGGAAGGGCTGTGTGGAGCTGTGGGGATGGAGAGAGAGAGACAGGCGAAGAATGGTGAACCCCCAGAGTTCGATTACCCCCAGCTCCCACCACGAGCAGGTAACCATGGAGACATTCAAATCCAAAGCATCACCAGTCCCCAAGTAACAGCGTATGTATATATTTATTTAAATAAAGACCCTGGGCTTGTCACTGGGGAAGCTGCCTCTGTGCATTCAGGCTGGCTGCCACACTGGGGCTGTCTGAGGTGCAGGGCAGGATTTGGGGGCATGGTGGGTGCAGGGCTGTGTGCAAGAGGGTGTCAAAAACACTTCCCTGGTGGGCTAGAAGGATACGGTGTTAGAAGGTGCATTTGCATCTCTACCAGTGTCAGCTTGTAGCAGTAACCCAGGAGAAATGATGAGGAATGGGGTTGCTGATGTGCACGGGCCCTCTGGCAGTGTTTTTTCTCTTCTGCACATGCCAGGACGGTCTTGCTTGGTCTGGATTTGGGATACTGATGTGCAGTGTCCTGGAAAAGGGTTGAAGGATTTCTATGCATCCCAAAGAGGGTGAGTATTTGCAAGTGTGCTCTCTCTCCAAGGTGCAGGCGGAGGAAGCGTGCTGGGGCAGAAGTCCGTTCACCAAGTGTGTGAATGAACAGCATTGCTGGTGGAGACACTTAAATGAAGTACTCGTCTCCAGGATTATCTTCCCTTAGCTTCATTCAGATTTAGGGAAGAAGGTTTTAAAGAGACAGCATCCAGGCTGGGCGGCACAAGCGGGCATCCCTCTGAGTGGGTGGTCAGGCACCTAGCTCTGCTGCTTCCCCAACCCTGGAGGTGTCAGTGAGGCACTGCAGAGCCATGCAATGTTTTGGTAAAGTAAAGATAACATAACCTGTCCCCAGACAGTCTGGTATCCTGACTCTCTGGGGTGATGTGCACCCATGATGTCACTCATGGCTGCCCCACGTGGGTGAGGTATGTGTTTGGGAAGGGGTTGTGTGCCATTCAGCAATACATGCTGGGTCTCAGTGCAAGCATGAGGACAGGGGCAGCTTTGAGACAGCATTATCAACACTGTTAGTGTCTGGTCCTGGAAGCTTCTGAAGTCTGGGATGCTCCTCAGCACTGCCAAGTGGCACAGGAAAGGAAGGAACTGGAGGGACAAGGAGGTATGGGGTCATTCTGCCCACCCAGACAATCCCCTGGCCAAGGCTACAGTGGACTATCTCCCAGAGAAGTCAGCAATAACAAGATTTTGGGCACTCCTGTGCAAACCATCTGGGCTTATGCTGAGCTGTGCTATGCTGAGACTTCTCCCTGTACGTGCTAAGGGGGAGTATATAAAGACCTGTGTGCTGCCTTAGTCCAGCAGCCCCTTGGCAGCATCACTAGGCAGCTGTGACAGTGCTGTGGGTCTCCTTGACTGAAATGCAGAGAACCTATGTCATCTCTAACTCCTTCACCCTGCACATCTGGGTCCAGTTGTCCATGTCCATGCCCAGGGTGTCCAGGAAGGCAAAATGAAGGAGCAGTTGGAGAATGCACCTCTGCAAATCGTGCTGCAAATACGATTTAGAAAAGACTTTGCATGCAACCCCTTCCTACTGGCAGCCCTCAGATGCTGTGGGGCAAATCTGTGGCTGATCTGGAGAGGATATACATCTGTTGTCCCCCCAGCTGGCCTTGCTTTGGCTGCTGGTTAAGGGGAGGTCTCATATCACAGAACAGCAGGGAGTGCACGGTTTTATTCTGCATGGAAACGTGGTGGCTGGAAAACCCATGTTTGCTTTGTATGGGAAGAGCTGTGGAGGTGCCCATGTCCCGGGAGCAAGGTATGTGCAGAAAGGGGGAGGCCTGGGCTATAAGAGGGGTTGGGAAGCAACAGCACTGGCTGGTGGCACAATGTGAGGATCCTCTGCCACTGGTGTGGGACCAAGCTGGTCCAATCAAACCTGATGCAGCTGGATGGAGGTTTCTGGGTGCTGCTGCTGGGTGGGTGGCTGAACCTGGGGGGTCAAGCTGGTCTGGGTGGACAGAAAAGCAGCTGTTTGCTCGGTTGTGCAGCCTGTCCTTACTCCCTGTGTGTGTGTAAAGTGTGTGTGCAAGGGGGGTGTGCCCGGACAGTTCCTGCTCTGTTTTGGTAGAGCTCGGCTCCTGCCTCCTTTGTTATCCCCTGTCTGCCCCTTCTGGTATATGTGCGAGTTTCCTTTCTCCGATTGTCAGAAATTTCTTTTCCANGTCTCTGGAATAATATCCCGACCTCGCCCAGCTCTCCTGCAGGAGCCATGCCTCTGTTTCCAGGTAAGTGGTGGTCGGCGCTGGCTGCTGGCGGGGATGGTGGCCCTGGGGAGCTCCCACTCGCTCTCCCAAAGTAGACAAATGCTGTCGCCGTGGGGACATCGTGTCCCTCTCCACTCGCTGCTACCTGTTGGGGCCGGCCGGGAGACGGCAGTCCCCGCCATCTGGGGCTCTTTCCATCCTCCTCCTTGCCTTGAGCGATTCGATCTCCGTGGACATTTCCTCCCCTCCCTTCTCCGGAGGCTTTTGTCTCATCCTGGCCGCCGGGGATGCGCTGAGCTCCGGCCGCACGTTGCTCCGCCGCTCCGGGGAAGGAGCCGGCGGTAGCCAGCGGAGACAGGTGGGCTGTGGCGCCGGGGAGGGGGGCTCTGCTCCCCGCATGGGAGAGCGGAGCCGCGCTTTGGGAGGGGGACCTCAAGTTTGAAACCCGACTCCCCTTTTTGGCTCCTTCCCGAAGGTTTCTCAGCGGCCGAGGCTCGGCCGTGCCTGGGAAAGCGGCTCCGCTCTGATAAAGTTTTTATTAAGGTAGCCTAGGAGCGGCGGGAGCCTCCGCGCTCCGCTTAAGGTGGCTCCCCGGCCGAGGGAGGGGACCGGGGGCGGCCGGCGGGGTCCCGGCCGGGCTCGGCTGGTGGGTCCGGGGGGTCCCGCAGCTCTCGGGAAGGAGCGTGTGTGTGTGGTGCCTGTGCTGGAGGGATGCTCTTCCTCATGGCTCGGGTGGGGTGAGTGAAGCCGGCTTGGGGATGGAAACCCTTTTTCTTCCCCTACTTTGGGTACCTGAGAGCCTGGGGGCAGAGGAGGCATCTGGCTGGTTCAGCTCCAGTCCTCCTCTGAAAGCCCGAGGCCTCCCAAATCCGTAGGGTCTCCTCTCTACCCTCAGAGTGTGCAGGGTGCTCAGCAGCCCGCCCTGGGCAACCCGTGTTTCGTGTTGTCTCCCTGTACCCAGTCCTCACTATCTGCATGTCTGGGTGCTGCTCCTAAGTCTGGTCCCTGCCCAGGTGTTGCTGTGGTGGCAGTGATGAATGAGTAGTCCCCAGAAATGAGGGGTTTTTTTGCCTCGTTCCTGTAGCTCTCCTGGCTGCTTTTGCTCTGGAGCATGTTGTGGCTCCTGCTGGCGTACGTGTAGCTGGAGGGGGGGCCAGGGATAACTGTTCCCCACAATCCTGACCAGGTAAGTGCTACTTGTACCCTGGACCACCCTGTCCTCCCCCATAGGCTTGCTGCATCCCCCCGGGTGGGTGATCTCATCCCACTCTTGACGCTGACGTGAGCTCAGGCTTGGTCCAAGCTACAGATGGGCAGGTCTGGGCTCAGGATGCCGTGGGATGTGGTGACACTCTTGGCTGGTCCGGATCCATGGCTGGGACTGTTTGGCAGATGAGGCACAGCGTTACGGAAAGCGCTGTCAGTAGAGATGAGGCACACATTCACAACCTCAGCTGCTGCTGCTGGCATCTTTGGCAAGACTAGGGCATCACTGCCACTCGTTGAGTAACTGGAAACTGAGCACCATCCACATGGGAATCTCTTTTGGAGGGGTTTCCTTCAGCTCCCTTTCCCAAAAACATTTGTGTAGCATTGCTGGCATGTAGCAACAGCAGGATGCCAGGGAATTGAGGTCTGGGGTCCCTCCAGTTGACTTCTGTGAGGGTCTCTGCAACGAGGCCCTCCAGAAGCACCAGCACAGGCAGGGTGGGCATGGCAGATCTGCAGGGCAGGTCTCCACACTGGTGGGGTGTGCTTCCCTGGATGTGCATCTGCAGGTTTGGGAGGTGGAAGAGATGGATGTAGCAGTAGGCTGTCCTGTGGCTTCGAGCTCCCCTCTGGTATTCTGCCTGGTTGGATTTCCTCACTCCTTGGTAGTCCTGGAGTACCTGGAAAGTTTGTTTACTGTAGTTTGGGATGCATTTGCATCCCTTGAGCACCTGTTTTTTTTTCTCCTCCTCTGCCCTCACAGAAGACAGTGTAAACCTTTCCCCAGCGAAAGGCTGAGTGAGAGCCTGGCCCATCCCCATTCCACCTTGGCACCTTTTTTGGACAGGTGACACAGGTTGATGCTGAGGTGCAAAGTCTCCCTCGGGTTCATCCATGCTGCTGAGGGTGCTGATGATCAGGGCACGCAGGGGAATCTCCCAGCTGGTGTTGCCTTTGACCCTCTGCAAACAGGACTGTCCTGGTGGCTGTGTGAGGCTGCAGCCCCCCACGCCCCCTCCTCAGCGTGGTTGAGTCAATGTACCCACCCACTGCATCCAGTGCGTGAGTCACAGGCTTTTTCATACACTGGTGTGAATCACTCACACACAGCCACACTGATGACTTTAGCAACAGCTGAAAAGATAAAACAGTCCCCCCACCTCTCCCCCATCACCACTATTCTGCCACTGGGCTCCTTGCCGACAGTGACCCAAGAAAACTTCTGCAAGTGGTATCCTGGTGATGGCAGCTAGAGTTTCTGCTAACTTTCTGCATCCTGTGGTTGGGTTGGTCCATGGATGCCACCAAAGATGCTCATGGCTGAAATGGATGCGTGAACACCAGGGTAATGCAGCCGGGAGGATGGGTCTTCTGCCTTGATGCTAAGGAGTTTCTACTTGCTAGGTTGGGGTGAGTCTGTGGTGTGCTGAGCCATCCCCTGGCTCTTCCTTCAGGACGGGGTGCATTTTGGGCCAATTTTCCCAAGGCTATTCAGCTTTCCACCTTCATCTCTCCAGGGACCACATGTGGAGATCTGGAGCCCCATCCAAGTGGTGTGCTCTTCCTTCTCCCCCCAGCTCACTGGGGTGCATCAGGGCTGTCTGAGCCTCAGCATGAGCAGCTGATGATGAGCAAGATCTGTCAGGAAAAAAGCCAGATTGCCCCCCGTGGCTTTGGCTGCTCCTCTCCCCGGTGCTGCTTGGATGGCAGATGGTTGAGGCCAGCAGCTCTGCTGGTGGCTGGGGTGCTCTTTGCTGCCCTGCCAGAGGCTGGGGTTGTGTCTTCACTGGCCACTCTGGGGCCGGAGGTGACTGGTTTAACACAGGGAAGATGCTTGTTAATTAACCTCCCCAGGGGTCTCCGTTTGTCCCCCTCCTGGCTCTGCTGGAGAGAGCACAAAGCAGGGGGCTGGAGGAGGCTGGGGGCACTGCCTTCTCCTGCCTGCCTGGGCAGAAGACTGGGACAATGCCGCAACTTGCACCACCAGGTACAGGCTTGCTGTGAGAAGTAAGTGGAGCATCCCTGTGTCCCCACTCAAGCAGTGCAATAGAGTCGGGGGTGGCTATTAAATAAATCCAGTTCCTTGCAGGGCTCCAGAGAAGGCACAGGCAAGAAGCAGATCAGAGATGGGCTTCCCAGGTGTCTTCCAGATCCCAGCCCACCCCTCAGCCATCTCCCGCATCTTTTCCATGCTGCTTTCCTTTATGGCTGCCTGTTGCTTTTGCTAAAGCTCTTCCTGCCCCTTCCTCCCTCCCTCCCGGTGCCGGTTCCCCACCAGCATCTCCCCTCCTTCCTTCCTGCTCCCCGCGGCTGAAATGAAGTGCTGGAGTATTTCAGGGATGTCAAAACATACCATTAGTCACAGCGGCGAGGCCTTGTGCCCGGGGAGAGGCTGCCGAGCTCTCTGTCAGGGTAAGAAATGAGCAGGGCTGGCGGGAGTTGGGGGATCGGGGAGCGAAGGCTCGGTGGCAACCCGGTTTGCTGGGCTTCGGCATTTCTCCCTTTTCCATATCTCTGGCACCATCCTGACTTTGCTCTGAGCAGTGGGTTGGATCAGAGGTTCGCTGGCATCAATTACCCAACAATTCGCCTGTGATGCTGAGATGTGGCATCTGTAAAATGAGGGACTAGGTCCCTCCTGCTTTACTGGGGAGTTGTTCCCAAAATTACCATGCTAAAGGGACCCTGCCACCATGTCCAGTTCCTGTGTTACCTATTGGCTCAGAAGGGATGTTTTCCTTCTCTTCAGTATGGAGAGGCATTATCTTTAGTGCTTTCCATGCAAGGTTACGTGCCCCTTGCTTTAGAGCCCACATCGTGTGGATTCAAATCAAATCCTGGGTTTCCGAGTAGTTGTTTAAACACAACAGCGTGGGCACCAAAACACCTGCTCCCCGTGGAGGTGCAGAGCCCTGCTGCCCTGCCTGCCGTCTGCAAGCACCCATGCTTTCCAGTCTGCCTCAGGTTTGTTGTTCTTCCGTTTCTTTGGTACCAAAATATCCTATTTCCTTTCATTTAACAAGCAAGGAACGGAGGATCCTGTTAAAAAAACACTGAGCTCCTGGTGTTAAGCACCTGCCTGGTGGCATAGACAAGATGCTAGAGATGCTCCCCTCTCCCCATATTTAGCCAGGTGGCAGAAAGCTTAAAGTTGTCAAGCTCCCTGTTGAAGGGGTTGAGCTTCATCTCCTCCCGTGATTCTCCAAGGACGGTTGCCTATAAATAGGCACCACACCAGCCGGAAAGGTGCCTTGAAGCACGGAGGTGTAGGCGGGCCTGGGTGATGATGAGCTTACCCCTTCGAGCAGATCCCTGGAGAGGGGCAATTAAGCTGTGGCTAATATTTTTACAAGGCTTTCTGGTTCAGCAAAGCATTTGCATTTCCCCTGCCTTGTTTTTCCAAGCTGTGGGCAGAAGGTGGGCTTTAACCCCTTGTTACCCTTAGTGCGGTGAGGAGTCAATCTGCTCCGAGCCTTTCAACTGGGACCAGCACAAGTGCTTTTAGGAAACTGGTTCGTGCTGAGCAGCGTGTTTGATGTTGACCCATCTTTGAGGGTGACTTTTGGGGATGGGTGCTGGAGGGTAGAGGGCTCTGCGCAGCCTGGCATGGCTAGCAAAGGGCTTCTTCCCACAGGCAGAGAGAGCCTGCTCCCCAAAACCAGGGCAGCGTGCAGGCAGGTATGGAGTGTGAGTCGTGCTGGGAGCTGGAGTTTGTGTGGTGGTGGGAGCACGTGGGCACAGCTCCAGAGAGAAACCCCAGCTCTGGTCTGCACTTGGGCACAGATCCAATCCCAGCAGAGAGTGGGATAAAATGCAAGCCTTTCCTCTCCAGCCCTACGATGTCTGCTCTGCAAAGCCAGCGAGCATTTGCTGTGGCTTCCCAAGCAGGGCTGGGAAATTAGACGGAGTTTAAAATTAATTAAACTGGGTTCTTCAAGGAAAGGAACACCTCTTCTGCATCTTTCCGTGTCCTGGATGAGCTCAATAGTGGGCCACGGTGGCTACTTCCAAGTTGGCTGCGTGGTGAGTTTTAATTGAAATCTCGTGTGCTGACTGTGCCTGAGAAAATCAGGCTGTAACTAATGGGAGTCACTCAAGACGGTGGCTAATTACCATGATTAACTGAGCAACAGTTTGGGTGACTCTTCCTCCTGCTCTTACTCTGCCAATCATCCCAGCCCCTGGGGAGCGACTGCAGCAGCTGAGGCAGGATGACACTCTGCTTACCCAGGGGTGTGGGGGGGAGGGTGGGAGATGCTGCACAGTCCACCGGCCATGGGGTGGTCTGTCCAGCTGCTACTGCTGCTCTGCATTCCATAAAAACATGGGATTTTGCTCACTGGAGGCAGCTGCTGTGGGGGCATTGCTTCATAAGCATGGCTGGAGCTGGGACCCCTCCTGGAGGGTGATACGGGGTGAGAAAGTCCATCTTCAAAGTGTGAGGGATGTGCTGAGAAATGGGGTCCAGCCCTTCAGTTTCCCCCATCCTATCCTCCTCTGTGGGATTTTTCCCTCTTGTTGGGTCCCCCCCTTCATTTCTGCCACATCAGACAACGGCTCTTGCTGTTAGATCAGCAGCTTACTAAGCAATCTTAAAAAAACCCTGTTTACAAAACACATCTCCGCTGATGCTAAGTGAGTCTGGTTCTGTGGGCTGCTGCTCGCCGGCTCCACTCAAAATGTGTCACTTGCACCAACGGTTATTTTTGGAGCCAAGGTCTGCAAAACGCAAAGGCTGGGCAGGTTTTACCAGGGTGCCAGATTCCTGGGAGGAGGAAGGTGGGACTGGGGTGATCTCTCACTCTGTGCTGGTGTGTGGTGGCCGCTGCTTTCACCAGAGTCCTCTGGCGAGATGATGTTGACATGGCTTTTCCTCATCTACCTGGGGATTTATAAATCCTTTGTGTGTAATTCTCATTTTCCTCTCTCCTTCTCCTCCTTGCTTTGTGTTCAGTGATATTTCTGCCTGCCTACTCCATCTTTGGCAGCTGGTGCTTCCCTGGAGGCTGCTTCAGGTCCCTGGTCTCTGATGGGACCAGGTGCCATGCAGCCTCACCTGTCCTGCCAGCTCCTTGCCTGCACCTCTTGTGTTTCTGCTTCAGGAACTGGGGACTCTGCGTGCTGCTGCCTGCTCTGCCAGTGCTGTGAGGTCAGGCTGTGGCAGGGTGAGCATTTGGGTGCAAACAGCCAGGGAGGCAGAGGGAAGGGGTTGGAGGAGATGTGGAACACAGCCCCTCTGCTCCCTGTGGTGGCCAGGCTGTCTCCGAGGTGGGTGTTAGGATGGAAAGGCAGCAGGACTGGGTCAGACCTTGGATCCGCTCCCTCCCCATCTGCTGTGGAGCTGGATGAGTGCAGTGACATTATGCTTAGGGGGCCTGGTGCCTGTGGGAAGTTGGTCCTGCAGGAGAGCATTGCTTCATCTACATCCACCTTCATACCTGTCTGTGCCTATACTATCCCTTTCCAACTTGTGCCTGACACAGGCTGGGAAGCCATCAGTCTTGCAGCTTATACCCTAACCTCAGCCTACAGCCTGGCCTCTCTGCAGCCTGCTTGCTTTCTGGGACCGTTGCAGCTGGGTGTTGAGATCTGGGGGCTGCTTCCCCTCCCAACCTGGCCTACGCCACAGCTGTCACCCCTGGGACTGTCCCAGGGCCACCCCCTCGGTAGCTTCTGTGGCGGGAGGCGGTGCAGGGAGGGGAGCTGGGCTGAGCGCACCCCTAAGCCTCTCTCCAGCATCAAAAGCGCTGCTGGGTCTTGGAGTACTTCATGATCAGAAAGCAGTGTCATGGAGGATGAAGGATGCCCTGGAATGCTTTCTTATGTGTCGGAGTGACGCTGAGCAAGGAAAGGAGGTAAAAGGCCCCTCATGCTGCAGCTTGGTGGCCGAGGGCATCCTGTGTGTTGGACCAGCACGCTGTGGTTGGGTCTGCTGGCTGTACACGGGGTTCCCCCACCTCAGGGACAGCAGTTTGGTTGGAGTTGAAATGCTTCTGTGGAGTGAAGCTGGTTTGCACTAGGCAAATTTCCAGGAATAAGTAAGAGGGGCGAGGAGAGGGCAGAAGCTTTGAAAACAGCCAAATTTGATGTTGCATGTTGAAATGGGAAGTTGAAGGTTTGAAGGCTTTAGGTCTGAAAACCATTTTTTAAATCTGGTGGTGTTTTTCTTGTGGATGTGATATAAAAAGCAAAATTGAAATGAAGCGTGTCTGCTGTCTTGGAGTAGACAGTTTCCACCAGCTACAAATTCTTTTTTTTTTTTTTTTTCCCCCAGCAACTTCTGGAGCTGACACTTTCTTTGCTAGGTGGGTCTCTCCTGCCCCATGCACAGTTTCCCCCCTTGCACCCTGGGCTGGCAGTGCTCACATGTGTTATTAAAGATCTGGGAGGGAGAATTTCTCACTCTGCTGCAGGATTCCACCTGTCTCCCAATGAGTTGTGGCAATAAGTATTAGCCTCAGTCCTTGCTTTTGTGTAGGACGTTGAAGAGTTGTTACTCTTTTCCCAGTGCTACATGGCCAGGTTACAGCTGGACATGGAACTGCGCAGCAGGGATGCTGCAGCTGGCTCTGCCTACTTTTTTCTTTTCCAGTGCCTGTTTCCAGCCAACTGCCAAAACTTATTCAGTCATTTTCATGTCTCACTTGACTTACTTGTGACTGTCGTGACTTTGTTTTAGTCACTTTATCTGTTTTGCTCCTGCAGAAAGCTGTTAGTGTTGCTGGGAGGGTTTATTAACCTCGAAGCTGTCACCCATTTCCTACTTGTTATTCCAGGTAGTTAATTTCCCTTCTGCTTCTTGAGAGCTGGAGGTTGTTTTCCCCGTGATTCCCTCTGGAGGAAGGCAGCTTTCCAGCCTCTGCCCTGGAGTGGGGTGCTGGAGTGATGGAAAGGGCTTTGCTGTGCCTGGGGATGGGGCTACATCTTGGACCCGCCACTATCCATCGTTGGGATTTTTGGGTGACTTGAGCTCGCTCAGAGAAAAAGCTACAATTTGAATTAATGTTTTAATTATCTAGGCCTCTTCCCCAAAGGCTGCTCTCTTTGTTTTTAATTTTGGAAAGCTCTCCTATGTGATCTGTCTCTTCTACTCCCATCATCCATACGGTGCAGCTGATCCCGAAGGTGTGGATGCTTTCCCTGGCGTGAAACATGAACTGCTGCTGCTGGGGGCTGTGGAGCAGCTCCTGGAGAGCAGGCAGGTGGGCAGCTTGGGCACCCATCCCACTGGGGATCCTGCCCCAGAATCCACATGCCGAACCAGGCAAGTTTCTTGGCCCAGGCTTTCAGAAGAGGCATCGGGTAATGAGGTGAGGAGGTCCTTCATTGTGGATCTCCTAAAGCATCTTTCCCATGGGCACGTATGATGGAGGAGATTGTGATACTTTAACCTGAGCATCTTGAAGGTGTCACCAGCTGCTTTTTGTAAAGGTGGACTTTGTTATGCAGAAGATCTGCAACCACAAGGGGTCTGGGTGCTGCTCTGTACCCTGCATACATGCAGCATGCAGAGGATGGGGGCAATTCTTGGGGCCGATGGGCACTGTCACTTCTGCACCGAAGCAAGGAGGAGGATCAGTTCTCAGCAGTGTCATGCTCCTCCTGCTATGGGGTAGCCAGCATGGACAGGGGGAGGGAGAGGGAGGTCGTGGGCACTGCTGCTTGTTTCTCTGTGCCTGGAAGAGGGAGAGAAAGGAAAGCACGCGTGCAGGCGAATACGTGTGATACTCTAGTCCTGTCATCTTCAGAAGAGTATCCTACCTCCAGTGCCAGCCCTGGAGAGCTGGAGTGAGGTGATGAGAAGAAAGGCTAAAGCTGCTCTATTGGATCAAATGGGTATTTTAGTAATAAAAGGCTTATGCTGTGGTTGTAGCACTCTGCAGCAAGAGCAGAGTCATGTCAAAGCGAGGATTTGAGTGCTTTAAAGAAATCAAGTTGGGTAGATGTGAGAGCAACTTACAGTATTTTCATCCCACTCTGTTATTCATCAGTTCCCTTAATAATTCAGTTTTTTGGGTTGGGTTTGTTTGTTTGTTTTTTTTTTTTTTTTTTGGTTTTGGTTTTTGTTGTTGTTGTTGTTGTTGTTGGGGTTTCTTTAATATATAATAGAGGAGACCAGGCAAAGCAAATGAGTGAAATGTGGTTCCTGGAGCTACAAGAGTAAGTACTGAGGCTTGATAGTTCTCCCTTCCAGGCAATACTGGATTCTTGCTGTTTGGAAACACAAGTGACCTGCACCAGGAACTGATGTCCCCATCTTGTGCTCTTGTAGCACATCAACATTAACAATGATTTATGGGATTGCATTGAGAAATGCTTATGTCTGACCAGGTGAACCTGTTTTGCTGTGGTGGTCTAAATTGTAGTGACATACTGGGGTGGGCAGAACCCTTGGCTCAGAAGCTCAAATGAAGGTCTCATCTGTATGGCGATATTTGGGTGTATAAAATAGGGATTGAGAGGGATCTTTGGGTACTGACCTTCCCAAACCATGCTTCAACATGAGGCTCTTCTGAGGCTGGACTGGATGAATGTAGTCAACATAAATTTCTGCTGCCTGTGCGATGCAGGCACCTTCGTGCACACCCTGCACTGCTGCTGTTAAATCACCCAGGCTGCCTGTGGCTATTGCTGTGCATCACTGGGAGGAGAAGACAAATAACCTCCCTTGGGCTGTGCACGGTTCCCAGCACAATATATAAAAGCTGTCTCGAGGAGTGTTTAATGCATTTCCAAAGGGCTGGGAGGTATGGGTGTCTTGAAACACCTCCTTGTGTGCTGGTTGCATTAGATGACTTTGCTTGGATTTTAGTCCTTTTTTCCCCTCCTTTTCTGGGGGTCTCTAGTTTTGTGTATTCAAGGGTTGAAGGCTGCAGGCTCTGGGCTGCTGTATTATACTGTTTCCTCCAGTGATGGAGTGCAAACATTGCATAGGGATATACAAACATGTAAAAATAATAATGATATATGCTCTAACAAGTGAGCTGAAAACCATTAGTGCTTCTTGTATCCTCATTTTCTGGTCTGTTTCTGCTTTTTGAAGCTTTGGGGCCAAAGAGGGAGCTGAGAGAGGGCTGGAAGCAACTTCTAGTCTGGTCTTGTTTTGACTGGGGAGCAGTTTATTTTGGTGGCCTCTCAGCGATGCCTGGTGTTGTTGAGGATGCTGTTGCCTCGACTTCTTCTTCATGATGAACAACTGCACTTCTTCCTGCCTTTCCTCCAAACTCATGCTTTTCCAAGTCGTGCTTGTTTTCTGGACTCTTCAGTAAATCAACATCTTCCTTGGTATGTGTGCTTGTGTGGGTTGTTTTCCGTTAGTTTCCCTCTCACAAAGGCCTCTGTGGTTGGGGGTACTTTGGGGGTTGTCAGTGTCATCTAGTGTTTCATCTCCACAGCAGGTACCTGAGGCTGGGCCAGCCCTTCTTCTTGAGTGAGCTGAAACTTCCCCCCTCCTTTCCTGCCTCCAGGCTCCAGAGTTTTCAAAAATAACCAAAACCTCGTTAGATTTGCAGTATGCCTCAGGCACACAGCGGTGGGTTGGGGTGGCAGTCTGTCACTGGCTCTGGGGGGGGCCTGGGGGCTGAGCTTTGCTCAGAGCATCCCTGTGGTGCTGTGCCCTGTGCTAGGGCTGGACCGGCTGGGATGCTGATGTTGGGTGGGACCACCACGACCCTCTCCCAGTCCAGGATGGCGCATGCCAGCAGGATGGGTGAGACGCACGGAGTAACCCTGTGAAGAAGAGTGAGGAGAGCGTGTTCCAGACAAAATGCTGTGGTTTGGCCACCCACTCATGCCTGGCTGTGCTGGAGGGGGCCGTCTCCCTCCCTGGCGCGGGACAGGGTGTTAGTCACATGCCACCAGCGTTAGTCACAACGGGAAGCATGCTGGGCCCAAGGTGATGACGCCTGTGCGAACCAGGGGAGTCATAGGTAGAACCTATTTTTAACAAGGATCACACTGGATCCAGAGGGGATTAATCTGTCCGAGTTACAATGGCTGGCACAGGGTCCCAGGACACCACGAGGGTCGGGTGAGCCATGGGAGGAGCTGCAGGAGACATGGGTTGTACAGCCTGAGGTGGGCACCCATGGGCATTCCCCTCCTGCACCCAGTGAGCATGCCGGGGCTCTGCCACCATCGTGAGGCTGACTGGGGTGAGGGGTGAATCCTGGGGCTTTCCTGGATGGAAAACTTTTGGCTGCATCAGAAGCTGGCCCTGGGGATGCTGAGGAGCATCAGTAGCTCTGTGCAGGCTTGGCTGGTGCCAAGCTCTTATCCCTTGTCCACTGCTGTGACTGGGTGCTTGGCACAGGTGTGGGTCTGAGCCCTGTGCATCCCTGCACATCACCCTGGAGGGATGCGGTGGTCCCCAGGACGAAGCACAGCAACAAGGATGGGTGAAATCAGGCCAGGTCCTACTTGGTTTAGGATGAGGCTTTTTCCTTCTGCCAGCCATGGGTAAGTCTCTTTAGATGACAGCACTGCGGCTGCACTCTTGCCTGGGCACTGTGGGGCCAACCTGTGTTCTCACGCCTGGCTTTGGACCTGAGGGTGAAGGTGCAGGTTTTACTTCTTAAATATCAAACTGCTGAAGTGGATGCTGAATATGAAAGCAGTAGTGAGGTACTAGGGTTAGTGTTGTCCTTTTGAAAGGAAACACAATAGCAATCTGCTATGGAAGGTGTTTTTTTTGACTTAATAATTTGGTATTCACAGCGTGGGGAGTTTCTGGGAGATGGTATGAGGCTGCTTCTACTATGGGTTGGTATTTTTTATTTTTTTTTGCCTTGCTACAGTAGCTTTAGAAATTTATCATCACTCCTCTGGTTTGGGGCTTTTTTTTTTTTCTCCCCTTGGCATATGGAAATAGCAAGCTTGGAATAAATGTGATCCGTTAGCCGTTTCAAGCAGGCTGTATGTACGTGGTGCTCCATGTCTAGTGGCAGACTGGGATTTTTAGAAACACTCTGTACTGGCCTCATGTTAAAGCTCCTGTGGGCTGTGGAGAACACCCGAGCCTCTTTAGAGGATGCATTGCTTGGTGTGTGGCATCCTTGTGCAAAACCTACTGGGGGAGACAGGCTGTGTGTTGCGCTCCTTATCCAAATTGCTCACTTTGATTTTTCCAATGGGATGGGAAAGAAAGCCTGTAGGCAAAAGGAGCTTGTCCCCATGGTGTTGGCTTGGCTCCTGACTGTTTGCTGGGGTGGTGTGGGAGTCCCCCAGCTCTCAGTTGGAGATCCTAGGTGCCTGGAAAGAGCCTAATAGCACTGTGGACTCTGGAGTTTCTCTGGAGGATTCTTGCTTCTGGAGAACTTTCTCCCAAGAGGTAACTTGGGTGTTGAGGCTGTGTTCCATCCCTTGGTGGTTGCATGTGATCCACAGCCAGCCTTGCCTACCCAGCACTGAGGGGATGCTGCCTGCTTGGAAAGTTCTTCATGACTGGCTTGACAATTTCTTTTTGCACTTGCTGGTGTTAAAGGGCTTTGCTGCTGAATTGCCGAGGCCAAAATAAAAATGAGCATAGTGGAAAACATGCATGAGTGTGACAAAGGTGGGGTAGAGGTGTGGGCGCTCCAGCAGCCTGACCCACAGTCTGTGTTGGGTGACACAGGGTGCCTCAGGGGGTGCAGGAAGGGTGAATACTTAGAGTGCTGCAGGTATGTATCCCCAGCGAGCAGCTTATCTTGTATGGAGTGAGATGCAGTCTGCATGTGCAAGACCAGTGATAGAAGGGTGTGTGGGATGTGCTTGGTACTTGAAGTATCTGCTCTGGTCTGTACTTGACTGACAAAGGGGGTGACCCGTGTCTGGGGGTAGCTTTGGCTTGAAGGTGCTCAGTACTTTGGCTCAAGGGTGTATTTGGAGGAGAGATGGGACAGGTTTATGTCTTGGTGTCCAACTGGTGCTTCCTCAATGAGGGTTTGTGTCTGAGAAAGGGAAGGGCAGGGGAAGAGGAAACGGCAAAGGGCTGGACACAAAGCCTGTTTCCTCCCTGTAGGGATGCTACAGTTGTTGCATTCAGAGGCATTAGGCAAGAAAAAAGGACCAGGGCAGACCAGTTGTCTTCACCTGTTTTCCTGGACCCTAGTGCAGGTTATGGGCTGAGCATCACATGCAGAGGGGGTGATGAGCTGAGCACTGCTTGAGGAGGGTGATGGTGCTGGGTAGCCATGGGACAGAGCCTGCAAACAGCTCTTGGAGTTGGGAGAGATCAGAAGCTTTGTCCCAGCAGCCGTGGCTTTAGGGAAAGCCTCATTTTTAATGGAGAGTCAGTCCTGGCTGCAGCACTGACTCCCGTGGAGCCTGTGCCATGGGCTCTCTGTGCCTGAAGATCCCATCTGTGTGCTCAAAGGTAGAGTCTGTCTGGCCCATTGCACTCAAAGGGAAAGCTGTAGAACCCAAAGAAGCAAAAACATATTCCAGGATGGTGATTCTCCACTAGTGTGTAGTGTGGTGGGGTTTTAATACAGCCCCAGACAGACCAACAGGCACCGGAGGAAGACTGGAGTCCTCACAAGCAGTTCTGTTGGTGGCTAACACATAAACAAGATTTAAACCCAGAAAATGGCCTGGTTTAAACCCTAAATGTTGTATGGGATTTTTCCATACATGTTCCAGCCTGGAAAGGGTGGATATGTCAGTGCGATACCCTTTTGGGAGGGATGAATTTTGGTCACTGCCACTTAGAGGGGTGGAGGCGGCAGGCTGGGGACCACGAAGGCTAATTTCTCGGATTGCCTCAGCTTGCTTGCACCTCTTGCTGGTGCTCTGAAGCCTGCTGGCAGACAGTGGATGACTGGCATGGGAAAATCAATTAAACTATTTAGGGAGGAGCGAGGGGAAGTGATGCTGCCAGAAATAGCCTTGCCCGCTTCCGAATTGCCGAGGCTTTGAAAGCTGCTCTCTGCTGCTGTCCAGTGCAAGCAGGCATGAGGAGGGGGTGGTGGTGGTGGTGGTAGTGGTGTGGCAGTGCTCAGTTACACGGCAGTGCCGGGTGGCTGTGCCATGCTGGAGGAGAAACCCCCAGGCGGCTGCAGGCTGAGTGACATACGCCAGCAATCTCGCGCTGCTGGTCCTCAGCCATCCTCGAGATGTCTAAAAATTACAGATGGCAGTTTCCTAGTGTAAAAAGAGCTGCATGCCGCCCGCGGGAGAGCCTTGCCTGCCTTCCTGGAGACAGGGGGGGATGGATGGGGGGGGGGACACCCTGATTAGCAGCCGCTTCCGTGTTCTGCGACGTGGTTGCCGATGTTTGCAAACACGGTAAAGTCCAAGCTCCAAGCATACACGCTGCTGTAAAAGGGCCAATTTTGTGATAGAGTGATGAGCTAATTCAGTCGTTGGGCATCATTTCTGTAGAGAGATGGGGCTGGCAAGTGAAGCAGTCAGCTCAGGTCAGAGCAAAACTCCTTCTAGCTCCGTGCCGAGTCTGGCTGCTTAGCCAGGACTTCAGAGGATAGTGGACTGCACATCTTAAGAAATATAAGGAATGGTGTAAGAAATAGGATGTAGATTGCTCTTTGCCTGCTGGATCTTCCCAGGCTCTGGCTATTGGCAGCACAGAGCTCGGCAATTGTGGCTAGACTGTTACTCCTGGCTGTGCCTGCCCTCCTCTGTTCTGTGAATTAGTCTCATCCTTATTTTGAGCTCATTTGCACCCCGCTTAAGTGTCCTATAAAGCATCTATCTAGCAGGAAAGTTGCTTTCGTATAAATTATTCTGAGTAACATGCTTCAGAGGGATGAAACAGCAGCGGTGAAATAATACCACAAATAAAGAGGAGAAGGGAGGGAATCACGGCATTAACAGCTCAATGCCAGCAATTGTAGCAAACTGATAACAGAAGGGAAAGAGGAGCTGAATGAACTCTTGCTGAAAGAAGAAACATTTTGGGGAGGAAAGGGAGCCTGATGACAAGGTGGTGGCTTTGATCCCAAAGGGAGGTGCTGGAACTGCTGTCGCTAATGAAGGCAGGCAGACTGTGGGTGATAACCACTGCTGCTGCTGGGGCTTGGAGGAGGAATTGGCACCAGGGCTGGGGGCAAAACTGCATCGCTGGAGGGAGTGGAGGCCACTGACGGTGGCTGGGGTTCAACTGGGTGTATCTGAAAGAGCAGCACCTAAAAATGCTGTGCTTTCTGCCAGTCCTCTTGCCCAGATGGTTTCCAGAAGTGCTAACCTTTCACTTGGTGCTTTAGTGAAGCAACTGGGCTCACACCCAGGCTGGCTTTGCCCACGGCCACGTTTGGTCCAGGAGCATGGCTGCATTTTGGAGCCATTAGGAAGCACCCAGTCTTTCCTCAGGGATTTGGGGGTGTCCTTTGAGGAGGAGAGGGGCCTGAGTGCGCACACATTGGGTGGAAGGTGAGGACTGGGCACTTGTTGAGTCCTGGTGGTAAAAGAAGGATTGCGGAAATGTTCTTTTTAGCTCCCAATAAACATTTATTTGTTGCCCTCCCATCTCCCATACTGTAGGAGACAGGGGAGAAACTAGGCTCAGGGGGTGAGCTCTGAGTGTGTGTGGCAGCTTGGAGTGGCTGAGGATGGCAAGGACAGGTGAAGATGAAGAGGGGGAGAAAAGGCAGGGGCTGGTACAGGCTTTTGTCCCTGAGCAGCTGAGTGTCCTGAGGCATGCTCTTCTACCTTCTCAACCCCGTAGGGTGACTGATTGCTTGCTAAAGGGTTCTTAAGGCCTGATTTTTGCATCTGTTATGTTGACAGGCAAGAAGTACCTATTTATTGTCCATTTATGCCAACCCAGCTTAAGCCAGGATAAGGTAAAACGTAAATTAGCCCTGTTTTCTGCAGTGTGCAGAAAGGGTTATAGAAGACCTGGGTGAAGAAGCAAAAGGAAAACCTACTTTTCCTTCTTTTAGACTGAATCAAGAAAGTCTTTCTCTGTTTACCCAGTGACTTAGACTGAACCTCTGACACCCACCCTGTCAGGGGCCCTGCCTTGTCCTTGTGGCTGGGGAGGGCTTCACAGCAGAGGATACACAGCACACTTTCTTCTTCTGGTCTTCAGCCAGGCAGGACAGACTTATTCTCTGTCTCCTTCTCTCTTTCACTGTGCAATTTGTGCAACAGTCTTTTTTAAATTTTTTTTTCAACAATAAGACAATAAGACCTTTTCAGTGAGTCTTGTACATAATGAGAACAAAAGTCAAAGAAGAATAAAGCCTGATGTCGCTCACCTTTAAAGCATCCCTTTGTTTTAACCTCTCAGGGGTGCTGTGACTCCTTGTGCCAGGAATCTGATGTTTGCATGATCATATAATTACCTTAGTGGGTCTATTAAGTAATGACACACATTGTAGTTTGTGAGTCACCTCAGCGAAGGCACTGTTGGAAAAGAGAACTTTTTCTCTGCAGCTTTACCAGGTTAAACAGGAATTTTGTTATTATTTTTGTTAAGTTTGCTGGCTGGAGGGAAGAAGGGCAGTCTGAATGAGCTGCCATGGAGCGCAGTGGGGGTGAAATGCAAACATGAAGCCCAGAAGGCTGACTGGGAGATGGCCGTGGGATGCTGTCCTCCTGTGATGCCTGTGTCCTTCCTGCCACATTTCAGCAGGCAGTTCCTGGCTAAGCCAGACATTTCTGTAGAAGCTGTAAGCTGTAGCATGAAGCCAGCATCAGGGCATGTGTTGGCAATGCCCAGGAAGCATCAGGTGCTATTTATTCAGACCCATGTCCATCCTCTGGGGACCCCAAACTGAGCATCTCCCTGATCTTATGATCCATCTTGGGACGACATGTGTTCAGGCTGCCTCAGTACAGGGGGATAAACTTTTCCTGGGGCAGTGCTCAGGAGGCCTGGATGCTTCCTGGTTTTCCTGTTTTTCTTTCTGGATTCACTTCAAATCTTCTTTGCATCTGCGGCTTCAGTCTGACCTGAGTTTCTGATCTCCTACATCAAAAGCAATGTCCTGTTTTCAGCCCCTTCCTGCATATGCTGCCTCATTTCAGGCGCTCCAGAGTGAGCAGCAAGGGCTGGGCTGTCTTCTGCCAGCAGTGTTTCCCAGAGACCAGTCTATTTGTTTTTAAAAGCCTTTTCTTTCCCTGTTGCACAGCAACTTCTAACACACCCTGGCTCATGTTGGCAGCTCCTGCTCCTCTCTACCTTGGTGATTCGCCCAGCTGCTTTTGGGCTGAGAGAGGTGCGGACCAATGCTCAGCCCTGATGTCATTTCGGGTCACTTGTTCTCTTTGGAATGATCTAGCTCAGGATGAGTTTCCAGACTTGGTGGCACCACTTCCCGCATCCCTGGGTGCAGGAGCAGCTGAGGTGCGAAGTGCGGAGCCATCTCTGCTGCTGTGTGCTAATTAAAGCATAAATCCAGGCTGTCCTCAGGGACGGTAGTGCTCTGTCTGTGACTACCTGCACGCACCAGCTTTTGGCTCACCAGACATCCAATAAGTGGTGGGCTAGGACATGGAGATGCTGCTGTCCCCATGCCAGTGGCTTGGTGAGGGGATGGTTTGGAGGCCCATGAGCTTGAAGCTGTTTCCGTACATGCACTTCACGTTGGCGCTGGCTGTTTGCCCTGCACTGCAGGGATGACAGCCAGCCCGGGAGGATCATTGGGCCTTTCTGAAGAAAACCTTGTGGTGGGAGCTGGAGGGAGGAGGGCAGCGTGGCCCTGGAGGTGCAACAGCCTGTGCTCTTGAGCAGGAGCACAATTACATTCCTGGAGGGTGGCCTGGTGACTGCAGCTGGAAATTATCTTAAGACGTCCTGGCTCTGCCCTTCTTTGGAAAGCAAACTCCTGAGGGCATGCTCTCTGGTTATGTATATGTATATCTCCAAGCACCGCTGGTTTCTACACACTGCTGTTGCACAGATCACCGCTTGCTTTTCCCATCCTTGATTAATTCTGTTGCCAGGCTGGGTTCCGTGCTGTTTGCAGAACAGCGGTGCTGTGCCAGGTGAGCTTGAACCTACCGCTTGCCCGCTGGAGTGGTACCTCTCCCTGTGGCCCTGCCCGGGGGGAGAGCTTGTAGAAGGAAGGGAAATGCTGAGCTGTGCGGGACATTGTCCTGCCTTTCCCATCTCTGCCTATGGCCAATGGCACATATGCTCTCAGGTCTGCCCATGCCTGTTTCTTCTGCCTTCCTGAGGGAGCTGGGATGCCAGTGTTGGGGGGAGGTCAGCAGTGGTGTAGGACTGGAATTCAGGGATGGCGGGTTGCAAGTGTGATGGGCGTGCGAGGGGCTGTACCTTGCCTTGAACAGCAGAAACCTCTGCATGTTTGGCACCAAGGAGTGGAGAAAGAGGTAAAGGATCAAATGGCCTCGAAGGTTAGAAGTTAGAAGAGATTTGGGCATCAGGTTGTTTGTCAGGATGCGCATTCCTAAGCACTGGGATACCTCGCTTGCTGGGACACTGTGCCTGGTGCTACCGCATCAATGAAATCCCTATGTCAGGCTAGTCGGAGCCCTGTCTCTCAGTGCTGCTCCAGCAACATCACGACTACCCCTGGCTGTGCCCTGAAAGCATCCTTGGGACTGGGGCTCACTGCCTGCAGCCAGCCCTGTGGCTGGGGGTCCCACTCCCCTGGCAGTCTCTGGCTCTCCTGCCTCTCTGTGCTGGAGATAGAGGGCTGATTTCTTTGACGTACATTTATATAAATAATAGTGGGGTTGTTTAACAGTTGCTTTTAGAGGAGAGATGAGATAATTTCATGTTTTGATATTCTTAAAGCTGATTCCCCTGGGAGCGGTGCTCTGCAGGAGGGCTCTCGTGCCTGGGGCTGTGCTACCCCACTGCTGGTACAGGCACAGCCCTTGCACCCACATGGGCTCACCAGCCTTTGGGATGCCTCCTAGTTGGGACAGTGTCCAAGCAGCAGCCTGGCCCCATCCATATTCAGTGTGGCTTTTGCCAGGAACCAGAAGCAGTGTTCAGCCCTCGGGAGCAAATTCCGCCACTGGACCATCATGAAAACCCTAGTGTGGCAGAACAAAATATGTTTTCCAGACAAAAGGTTGTCTGATGCTGTTGCCGGAGCATGTCCTGGCCTGAAGCAGCCCCTAGGTATTTGGAGCTGTGTTCTTTCTTCCATCTGATCTTTGCTATTATTCCAGGGGTCTTTGTTGCAGTGTCTCAGTGCTGTGAAGGCCCCTGAAATAGTTTATTATATGTGAATGGATGGTGAGAAATGAATGCTTCTTGAGAAATGAGCCAGGCAGCCCTGCTTTGATTGCACCATGTCTCCCTGCTCCAAAGACACCGGTGTGTGTGCACTGTTGTCTTTCCCTGGCTCTCTTATATCAGGATGTTTGACCCAGCCCTTTCACCTGCATTTTTTGCTGAGCACAGGAACAGGTCTGTGCAAGGAGCCTTTGCCTGTAAGTGTCTTTTAAAAAAATTACTTGTTTGTTTGTTTGTTTATTTCCCAGCTTGCTTAAGTCTGTCCATTACCGGTGTCATACAAATCTGCTGTGCATGGGATGAAGCACTGGCTCTTGGTGGGTACCAGGGATGCTCGGAGCAGCTCTTTCCAGCAGAGCTGCTGCAAACCTGCTGGTGGTGGGGGCTGTGGGAGGGGGATTGAGTTCCAGAAACTTTTCCTCAGTAGCAAATGACTTGACTAAATATAGCTCAGCCTTGCCAGCTGGCTCCTGAAGCCACCGTGCTGTGCAGACCCAGCCGTTGCATTCAGTGCAAGACAGAGGAGTTGGAGGACCAGGGGGTTCCAGAACTGGCCAGAGCAGTGCTTGCCCACCACAAGCATTTGTGCTGTTGCAAGGGAAGGTGCATGTGGCAGGAGAGGAAAAAGCCACGAGGATGAATCAGTTGCTTTTACAGCCCATCTGTCTCTGCTTGGAGGGGCCCTGCACTGAATGTAATGAATTTAGTGCTCTGAGATTTAGTGCTCTGCTTAGCCGTGCTGCGTGAGCTCTCCTCCTCTCCTCAAGCAGGGACTAATAATTAGTGGCTCTGGGTAAGCATGGCTCAATGGAGAGAGGCAGATGGCATTTGATTGTCCTGAAAACCAAGTGGCCTCCGGGACCTGGGAGAGGCAGGTTAATGAGCCAGAGGGAAGTGGAGGCAGAGGATGCATTTGGAACATTCCTATACCCCAGGAAGGATGGAGCAAGGCTGAGATGTCTGAGCCATGTGAGTTCCCAAGGTGACTGGCCAAGCTTAGGGAAGAGAGATTCCCTGCAGGCTGGTCAAGTGGAGAAACCCTGTCTGGCTTGGCTGCTTGTAGGCAACGTTATATATATATATGTATCTGCTGGAGGAGTTTTCGCTTGTCCCTGTTGTGGTCTCTCCGTGCTTGTTCAGCAGAGAGGAGGGACACTCACAAGGGGAAGCAGAAGCATCAGAGCAGCTTCTTGCTCTCAGTAGTTGTTGAAATCATCCCCCAAACCCCAGGAAAAGCTGCTGGGCTGATGGACTACGGGCAAAGGAACAAGCAAGCTTTGCTGCTTGTTGCATACAACACAGCCAGGATTTGTCAATCGTAGGCTGAGGCCTCGTGTCTTCTTCAGGAAGGGGTGTCCAACCCCATCCACTGGGGGGTCATGCCAGAACTGGAGTTTAGCACTGCTGTTCCTGAACCTTGTGCCACCTGGGGATGATCAGCCATTAAACATTTTGGCTTTAACTCTGGGGGTTTTGGTGAAGATTATTCAGATAATAGAAGCAAAGAGCTCACCCGGCGCCTTAAGTGCTGAGTGTAGTTATTATGGTAATACCTAGTTACTTGGCTAAACACTTGATTGCTGCCATTGTAACACAAACACATACACAGAGAAAACCCCTGAAAAGAATTTCCTCTCTGCAGGTCAGCGGTGCTGCTGGGAACCTGCTTCTCACTACAGCTCTTTGATAGTTACTCAGCTGCTGGAAGGGAAAAATGAAGTACAGTGTGAGAGTCCATGGTCTCCTGTCTGCAGATGCTGTGTTCCCTGGCCATGGTGTGTGGTTTTGATTGAGATAATGGGAGTGTGTCACGTGGCCCTGTGTAGTCATCTTGCAAGGATGGTGTAGAGGACCTGCACATGTCTCTTCCATCACTTGTCCATTGGTGCAGAGGTCTCCAAAGGCTGTTTGTGGTGGTTTGTGGGGTGTGGTGCTGCCCTGGGTTGTGTCCCATTTCAGCCTGTGTTGATATAAAGGCCAAAGGGCAGGAGATGCTGATGGTGCTGTCCCTGTTTGACCGTGGCAATTCCAGCACCACAGGGGGTGGATGGATACTGGGTGTGATCTCTCTAATGAGATCCCCATTAGAACAGGGTGAGCTCTGGCTGTGCATTGTCACAGCTGGGTGGTCCCTGTCCTTGGATGTCCCCTAGCTTGTCCTGGGAGCATCACGCTGCTCCCAGCCACTGTGCAGGTGAAAGCACAAATGCCAGCATTTTGCAGCTGAATAGGCATGCTCTAATTCAGTTTGACTGCTCCCAGTGCCCCGTGGCCATGGTTTTATCTAGATGATTTCTCTGTTGCAGGAGCAAACAGTAAATTTCCCAACTCTTATTACTTTTAGACTGAAATTTGGGAGATAAAAGCCTCTAGAAGCTTAATTTTCTGATGCTGAAAGCCTGCTATGTGTCACAGTAGCAGCTGTTTCTCTGCTCTCCTGTACCACATGCAGCCAAACATACTGTTGCTGTGCAGTGTCCTCTGCTCTGCTCTGCAGCTGGGTGAGCAGGGGGCAGTGGATGCTGCCAGGAGCTGTATGTGGCTCTGTGCCACTGTCTTGCCATGTCCTAGGTGTGCAACCGGGGATACAGACAGCGAGCATCAGCTGGAGTCACCGGTGGGAGACCATATAGGGTACCACAGCAGGGTTGGACAGGTGGATACACTTTTTTCTTTTCCATTTTTTTTTTACTTATTAATTGTCACTAACAGAGTTGCAAAGCTATCTTCTGCCCAGCTGTTAACAGGGAGCTGTGCTGGGTTTATTCCCGTGCAAAGTCCGATTTGCAGCTGGAAGGGCTTGGAGGTACCGATACACACCCAAGTTGTGTGTTATTAAGCAGATCAAGTGTGAAGGTAGGACTGCTGGCTGGCTGCATGGTCCTGGCTCTGACCATGGCCCATTCCTGGTGGATACTGAGCTGTGAGTTTCTGTGGACGAGATTAAAAGATAACTCTGTTGTCAAAACCAGCCACGTGTTGGCTTGTCACGGGTTTCCCTTTTACAGGAGGCAGGGCTGGCATTTAAACAGCAAAAGTTGAATTACATGAACAAATGTGGTAGTTTTTTCTCATTAATTCAGATTTTATGTAAAAATAAAGCGGGTTTGTTTTCCTGTGTAAGGGGGGCACCAAAGATTAGAAGACAGGCAGATGCCCTGATGTCAGATTCTTCGTACCCAGCGTGTGGCATCCCACAAGCACCCTTGTTAGTGCATAGCCTCATCAGCTTTCCTTAACAAAATGTTCTGGCATCCTCCCTTCTCTGCTTGTCACTTCTCTGGAGGGAATGTGGCTTGTTCTGCTGGCAGCGTGAGCCTTGTTTTGTTAGGCGGAGGCAGAGCTAATTATTTCTATTTATTTCCTCAAACTTTCTCAGTGTTTCATCTGAGGGCTCTGCTTGAGCTTTTTCACTTGTCTCCAAGCCTGGGAGTCACCAGTGCCCCTGGAGCAAGCGTGGTGGGAGATGCATTGGTAGGTATCAGGAGAGCTGGTGTCCGTGTGGATGGTGGACCTGACCTCCCGATGTGTCCTCATTTGCTCTTAGCTAATTGTCCCTGCAGCTTTTTATATGCAAGAAAGCCTCCCATTTCCCCTAAGGAAATACCCGGGGAAGAAACGGGGCTGCAGAAATACTGTTTAAAAAAGAGCCCAACAAATGAAACACAAGAAATCGAACTACAAAACAAAACACCCCTGAACTCCAAAGAAAACCTGGTGTGGCTGGATGAGGTGCTAAACTTTAGCAGGGGAGGGTTGGAAACAAGCAAAGCAGAATGAGAAGGAAAGGCAAAGTTAGGAAAATGAGAAATTGTGAAGCTACCTGGGTCTGGATTGAAAAAGTAGTAATTAGTGCTTTAAAAAAATAAATCACATCGGTAAGCAAAGTAGTGAAGTGAAGAATCTGTTTATAGCTTTCAGTGGGAGCAGCCAAACTTCTTAACAATGTGCTAATTAATTTGCTGAGGCTTTTAATGGCCTTTGCCTTTTTCTTTCTTCAGAACTTGCCAAGGGGTGAGTATCTTTTGGCCTGGGCAGATGTAAATTTTGGGGTGATTTTAGTCACTGCATATTTGCAGTGCAGCACTGCAGACCCAAAGGAGATGATATGCTTCCCTGGCTGTCGTGCATCCTTTTCCTGTGGCACAGGGATGTCAGGCTTATTTTGGCTAGCATGAGGGCCCATGCTCTGTGTTTTTCTCTCAGTCACTCTTGATTTTTTTTCCTGTTTAATTTATTTTTGCTCCTGGTGTAGTGATTTCCCAGGCTTTCTCCCAACCTCTGTGCTTGGCTGCTCTTGCCTCCCTATTTGCTCTGGAGAAGGAGTTCAGGTGTCTCCAAACAATGCTCTGGGAAGGGATTGAGATGACTGATGTTCTCAATTTGCTGCCTTATTGCCATATATTGGGAGTTTTAAATCCTACTTTCCCTTCCTGGCTTGTTTTTCCCCATGTCAGGGATGTAGTTAGGAAGGGGATGACAGCCACAGCGTGAAGCACCTGCTGCCTTGGCCTCTTCTTTCATCCTCTCTTCCATGGGCAAGCACTAGGGGGGAATTTCAGGGGCTGCTGGAGTGAAGCCCTTCCTGCTGCAATAATGTGCTGGACGGAGCTTCTCCAACATGAGAATAAAGCATTACACCATGACAAAACTTCGGGTGTATTCTCAGACAGAAGCATCTCCTGTCTATACAGCATCATCTGTTTTGCTTAGCCAAGGAGTGTTGCTCATTGTGGGGTTTCTGGCAGCATTCCTGCACTTTTTCCCTTTGATGTGCAGCTCCCAAGTTAAAACTGTGCTGGTATTTCCATAGCCATCCTCCTAAGCTGCTGTTTGGCCCTTGTCCCGCATGTGTGGGGCTGGAGGGGACACACAGATGCTCTGGCCAGGGATGCTCCAGTGCTGTGCCCACCTGGGAGGCAGCATGTGGGAGCACTGACCCCCTGCCACCACCTGTGCCACTTGCGTGGCCCCTGCCAGTGCGGGCAGCTCTTGGCATCGCTCAGCTTTTTGATGACTGCATGGCTGTCTGCTGGGTTGGATGGAGAACATGATGCTGGGGGTTACTGAGCTTTCCTCCCAGCTGAGCGGTGCCATGCCAGCCTCTTTTATTCCTCCAAACCCCCTGCAAAAGTGAAAAAATGAAAAAGCTCCATAGAGAAAAAAACCCACAAAACCCAACCAAACAAAAAAAACAACAACGAAACAAAAACCTTAAGCAGTACAGGGGTGGCTTGAGCTAGGTCTCCTAAGTCTCCTCTTTTCCCATCTGTGAGACAGTGTGTGGGGCTCATCATGTTGTGGTCTACCTGTGGGGAGCCGTGCTGCTTGAGGGACCACAGGGAGAGCTGGCTGAGGGAGCTGCAGGTTCAAGAGGTGCAGGGGTGCCCAGCTTGGGCAGGAGGAAAGCAGTGAGGCAGGAGGTGCTACGCTGCCTTCTAGCCTTGGGGTCCCAGTGTCCAGTGTGTGCCCCGTGTCTGGTTTAGGAGTGTCTAGCCCAACAAACCTGAGAGAAATGGGACTTTCAGTTGGCATGAGGGCAAGGGAGGGAGTTAAGGGGTAAATGGAGCAAAGCCCTGAGCCTCCCCTCTTTGTCTTGTTCCCCTCCAGAGTGATGAGCTGCAACAGCACCAAAGATGCTGGGATTCGGCACGTGCTCTGTCAGCGCCCCGGTGCCAGGCAGGGGGGCTGAGCTGGATGCTGCTTCCCCCCGCTATGTCCTGGCCCTGCCCGAAGAGGAGACGTGGCGCAAGCACCGTCTTGGCCTGATGCAAACCACCCAGTCCTGCAACCTGCTGGAGCCCGAGAGCCTGGCTGAGGCTCTGGTCTCACGTGCCGCCAGCTTCGATGCCCTCTATGAGCCCCGGTCCCGGGATGCTGATGCCGGCACGGAGATGGGCAGCACCTTTGACCTGGGGCTTGGCCAGTATGTTCCTGTGAGCCCAGACGTTATCAAGCGCCGGCGGGGTGGGCTGATCGAGCAAAGGGACATCATCAAGGCACATGAGGCGCACAAGATGCAGAGCACGCCGCAGGCACGGAGGAAGGAGTGGGAGTAAGTACCGGCGAGCCCCCAGCCCAGGTGGGCAGCTGCGGGGAGTGGGAGCATTCCTAGTCCTCCACGAGGCTGTGGGGTTGCTGTGGGGTATCATGTCTTACCATCCTTCTTTACTGTGAGGGTGGTGAGACACTGGAACAGGGTGCCTAGGGAAGCTGTGGGTGCCCCATCCCTGGGAGTGTTCAAGGCCAGGCTGGAGGGGGCTCTGAGCAACCTGCTCTAGTGGGAGGTGTCCCTGCCCATGGCAGAGGGTTGGAACTCGATGATCTTTGAGGTCCTTTCCAACTCTAACCATTCTATGATTCTGTGGTGGCATCACCCCCATGGAGCAGCCAACACTAGCTGTGCTTGTTCTCCTGGGACTCCTGGGCTGGGCTGCTTTTTCTCATCATCTTTGTTTTCAGGGAGGATTTTTAAAGGCAGGGAACAACTTGAAATGGAGGAAATGAGATGTCTATGTTTTGGGGTTTTTTTCCCCTACTGTGCCAAACCTCTTCTGGGTCATTTTCTCTCCATATGCTTTTAAAGCTGATGGGATGTGTGGCCCTGCAGCTGGGACCTTGTGCAGCACCGGTCCTGCCCTGTGCTGGGGCTTGGTACTTCCCACATGTCCTGCAAGGCTTGGGCTGCTCTGAGCTGGCTGGACCATGGTATTTTTCTCATGGGGTGAGTTTGCGGGGTGTGTGCGAGAGATGGAGAGAGACCCCAGTGCGCTGGGTGCGGGAGGTGAGTGTGTTTCTCAGCTGGTTAGAGGTACCTCTCTTGGCTCTGAGCTGCAGGGTGGCATTTGATGGGAACAGTGCAGAGGGGCCTCTGCAGATGAGGGGATTCCCCGAATTGTACAAGGCAATTAGTGGGATGGAAAGCCTGGTAAAAGTTTCCAGCAGGGACGGGGTTGATTCTCCCCTGTCTCTATCCCGCACAGCTACTCCACCCCATGTGTGCCAGGCCCAGGGGCAGCAGGGAGCCAGCCGGGGAGGGGAGGGGCCACAACCGGGAGTGGGCGTGGTGACGTCACAGCGTAGGCGTATATATGGGCGGGCGGCGCCGGGGTGCGCTCAGCGGCGTCAGTGGCGGTTGGGTTGGGGCCGCGCGGTGCGGGGTGCGGTCGGTATTGTGCTCATGTTTGTCTCCTCCATCTGTGTTACTGTTTCCCTGCAGTACCTGCTGCTCTGGTGAACAGTTTTTATCTCAACCCACGAGTCTGCCTTTTCTTTCTCATCCTCTCCACACCGCTGGGGGCGGAGCCAAGGGACTGACACGTGGCGCTTTTGTTGCCGCCGAGGCTAAACCGTGACAAAAAGCAAACTTGAAAGTCCTCAAGACAGTTTCCCTTGGCTGTAGCAGGACTTTTGGATGCGTTTGCGGTCATTGCCTTCTTCTTTCACTGTAGTTTTAGCCCCACTGTGAGGGGATTTGTATTTAATCCTAAGAAGTGGCCAAGTCCCTCTGAATCAGAGCAAGCTGGAGGTGTTAATGAACCTGGGAGAATGGAAGAGAAGTGCTTGGCAGAGCTATAACCCACTTAATTCACTTGTTATTTTCCTTTAATTAATTTCTTCCCATAGTTTGGCTTGGTGTTGTGAAAGAAACCCAGCTCCAGGTCCTGGATTATTCTCCATCGTCCAGCATTTGCTGCACAAACTGCATTTAAATTATAAGGTTTCCCCCTCTTGTGCCTACTCAGCAAAATTGCCTGGAATAAGCTTCTGCAGGACACCCTGCTCTGATACCGCTGGTTCAGAGTAGCTCCTGCCTTGGGCACTTTATTTATGGAATAATCAATGTACTATAAAACACTGGGTTAGTGAAGGAGGTGGGAGCCCTTTTATTAATCAGATGTGGCGTGTTGCTTTGGTGAGATCCAGGTCAGCTCTCTGCTTGTTGGAAGCAGATTGGATTTCTTTGGGATGCTTGGCATGATAAAATTGCTTGTGATAACGCTCAGGCTGCTCCTGCCTTTTTCTTTTTTTGGCGGGCAGCCCATCAGTGAGGAGGGCTATCCCTGGCCCTTTCGGCTCTCATCCCTCTGTGCCCGGGGAACCTCCTGGCCAGTGACTCAGGAAGTCCCGCACAGGGAAATAAACTGACATATGGGCTCAGCAAGCACTCGGTGCCTTGTTATCTTTCGCGACCCACCGGGGATGCCAGATGAATAAATCATGGCCGGGCAGGAAGTAGAGGGATGGCCTCGTTAATTGTCAGCTGGTGAGTGACTTCCTAGAACGGCTGCTCGCTAATTAACTGCCTGGATGACTACAGCTCTATTTCATGGGAGGGAGATGAATTCAGAGCCTTTCCCGCTTATACTGTGTGAGACGTGCCCCTTTTGCTGCCCTTGGCTTCTCCGTTTAGCAGTAACTGAAACACAAAGCCTAATAGTTCTGTCTTTAATGCATTGGGAATACGCAGGCAGATGCCAACCCAACCTCTCGCTGTTTAATTGAGCGTTTCCCCAGACTGGTGGCGTCCAATTTCTGCATTTGTTGGTTTTGGCATTTCAGCCCACTTTACAATGGTTTTATGTGTGCGTGCGTGGGAGAAGAAGCTGGGGGGGGTTGTAAATCATGTCTAAGGCAGGCATCCCTGAGATTTGGGATGGGCTGCCCTCCCATCACCAGCCCAGGCTCATTGCTGTTGGGGTCTGGCTGTGGGGCTCTCTCCTCGCAGATGTCCAAGTCCACAGCCTGGTAGCTGTGCTGCTGGAGGTGGAGCTGCTGGTGCTTTGCAGAAGGCCTTGGTGCTGGGGGGACACTAGACTCTGGCATGGATGGCAGCCCTTGGGCTTTGCAGACCTTGTGTCCCACCAAGGACTAGAGAAATCCCCTTGTCTGTCCCTGGCAGGTCTTTTCCTGGGAAGTTAGTGATCCTGGCACAGCAAGCTGAGCCCCAGAGGACTGAATATGTGCCTCTCCCAGAGTTAGATGCCCTGATAACCTTTCAGCCTCTAAAAACTACATACCAGAGGCTCCTGCTTTAACATCAGAGGCATAAACCACTGAGGCTTCCCCAAAATCTTTGCTGAAGTCCAGGTTTGTGTGCAGAGCTCGTAGTTCCAACGCCATGGATGCTCTCTGGGACTCGATGGATAGTGTATGGGGGAGAAAGCACAAATCGATTTCCTCATCTATAATTTTTTTAGTAATACTATGATTTCCCTGTGATTTAATTTTCAGAAGAGCCCATCTTGCAGGTGGTCATGGGTTGAATTGCTCTGGGGGATTTTGCCTCGGAGGTCTAGTGCTAACTCTCCTAGTAAGCATCAGCAAGCAGGGAGCTCAGCTCTCAGTGGGGGTGGTATTTTCCTGCCATCCCAGTGTGGTGGTAGGCATTAGATGGAACATGAGGTTCCTGGAAAAAGGCTCTTCTGCTCAGCTTTGAGCCGTGGCAGACCCTGGGGGATGCTTGGCTTGCCTGTGGGGTCAGGGCAAACCCAGAATAACTAATTTTTAGGATTTTTGCCCAGATAACTGATTTTATAGGTTTTCTGCCTTGTTGCCAAAACCTGATGAGTTAAGCCAAGGGTAGTTCAGAGAGATCCGCACCTCCTTCATAAGGCTTCTGGGGAGATTTTGGTTAAACGTTGTGCTCTGAGTGCCATCTGTCTTGCATGAATTAATTCCAATATGCATTTCTGAAGTGGTGCTGCTGAGCATCCACTGCCTCGGTCAGGGCTCCAGGAGTAACTCAGTAGCTGTTGGAGATCTCCTCAGGCTCCTGTTTGCTCAGCTGTGGCTAGGTGGTGTGAGGTGGGGTGGCCATGGGGTGCGATTGCTGTGTGTGCCTCTCCTCTGCTTGCTTCCCTGGAGCTACTTCATCTTTGCAGATGCAACATTCCTGGTGTGCAGCCAGATGTTTTGTGTAGCTGCTCTTGTGCTGGGCTGCAGTGAGGGAACAGAAGACAAGTGAAGGCCTTCTCTTACTCACTAGTGTTAGAATCAGCAGCTCTGACCCCTACCAAGCCTCCATCTCTCTTGCCTTTTACCAGTGAAGAAAACCCACAAGTGAAATGTGCTCAACCCTTAATAAGAAATATGACTAGGAGGAGGAAAATGCTTTCTTCCCTAATTATTAATGGGGAAACTGAGGCAGAGAGCAGAAAGTACCACCTGCCATGTGCTGATCAAGGGTGTGTGGGGTGGTGGCTCTATGGGAGGCTTAACTTTATGGTGGAGGGTACATGTACCAGCCTTCCCTGTTCTTGTGTAGGGGATTTAAGCCCAAGGCAGACACTAAACCCTGTTTTCCAGCATCCCAGCCTGATGCCCTGTCTGGCTTCCCACTGTTCATGTGTTAGGGTCGGGAATGGAGATGTCTACTCAGCACTGGAGTACTTGAGTGAGGGGTGGCAGGTTTCAGTGCTACACTCTGTCCACAGTGCAGGAGAGTGCTCCTAAAAGACGGGGTCATTAGAAGTGATCTCCTGTCTTGTAGTGTCTTAGAGTTGATGGCTTTGATGCTAGGTGATTACGAGGTCTCCCTTGCATGGTATGATCTACAGTGAGATTCCCATAGTCCGTTTGGAAGCCTGTGGTCTGTGGGGTGGCAGGGCATTCTGCTGCTTGCTCAGATCTGTACTGGCAACGCAGAGCATGGGGAGCCTTTTGGGCTGGAGCGTAACGTTACTGCAGCTCTGCCTTTGTGCGATTTTATTGGAAGAAGTAAGAGAACAGAAGAAACTGTGAAAATGCACAGGGTGTTGCTAACAGATCTTAGTGACTCTTTACGACTTGGCAGTCTGTCTGGTTATGTGCACACTCTGCATCCCAGATTACAAATGAAGCTGACTTTTTTTTTTTAATATTTTCTTTTTTTTTCCCCCCTCTTGATGCCAAACAAGACAAAGAGCCCCCTTGGTGTGTGCTGGGCTGCCAGCTCTGTCGCTGCTTCCCAGCATATTCCCTAGCACGTCGCACCATCTGGGTTTAATTGGCTGCAGTGATGGAGAGGGCAGGAGCATGCATGGGGCAGCATTGCCCCTCACTCCTCTGTGCTAGCAAAGGCTGCCTGGGAAATGCCTCCAGGCTGGGACTGTTTTGGCTGGACCAGTGCCCATTGCCCTGGCCTTCCTCGGATCTTCAGGGAAGCGACAAGCCCCAGGGTGGCTCTGAGTTGCCATCACTGATGTTGGCACCTCTGCGACAGGGTATTGTGAGAAGTGTTGGATGTAGTGGGTGTTGCTGCTGTGGTTTGAGCAGCAGTCCTGCTCCTGCTCTGTGCAGCAACTCCTGCCCACCCGAGTGGGCTCTGGGGGGTGGCTGCTCTGTGCTGTCCTGCTGCAGTGTGGGGCTGGGGGCAAGGGGCTGGAGAGGGGCACTGGCTCTTGGTTTCAGTGTTGATGCTGGGAGGGACCTGCCAAATGGCAGCCCTTGCTCCTCTGTAGGTGCTGCTGGGGAAGAGAGAAGATACACTGGCATCCCCTCCTGATCTTGGCTCTGGTACCAGTGTCTAGTGCCTGTCACCCCTCCTCATGCCTTTCTCCCTGACCCTGCCCTGGGATGAGGATGACTTTTCTCCTCCAGCACCTCTGCAGTGTCAGTTGCTGCCTAAGGCAGCTTAGCCCTGTCCTTCTCCACCATGGGCTCCTGTTCAGATGTCTGCTGCTGCGTGCTGGGGAGCTGGGCAGGATGGTTGGGGCATCACAGGCAACTGGCAGGGGCTCTGCAGGCAAAAGCCCTGAAATGTCAGTGACAGGCAAAGGCCAGGCTCCTGTACCTTGGAGCATCCTTTGTGGAGATACATGCAGGTCTCCTCTGCAAGTCCGATGCAACTCAGGGCAACACAATTAACCTCTCCAGGAGCCTAATGAGTGTCTGTAACTTAATATGACCCTGTCTGCTTTAGTTTTGTCCTGCAAGAGGTGGTAAGAAGGGCCAGGTATGTGCTAAACCTGCAGGCAATGAAATACGTCTTTTGTTATGGTAAATTGACCTTGTGCAACAGAGGAGCATCTCTCCCAGACATATCCACCCTAGACCTCCCTGTGCTCTCCTCCCTTTCCTTTAGCGCAGCCCAAGGTTCAGATGTATGGGGAGGAGATTTTCTGACTCAGGAGGAGCTCAAGTGCTGCTGAATGTCCTAGCAACAGCATGGAAATAGCAGCATCTTTCCTTGAACTGCTGCAAAGTCTGGGTTTCTGGCACACCCTGGAGGAAGAAAAATTCTCTTTCGGAGTTAATTATTTTGACTTTGCAAAGATCTGCCAGGTAGGTGGGCAGTTATACCTCTCCCTGCCTTCCTGCATAGCTGAAGCTATTCTTCCAGGGAGCTGGGCTCATTAGGAGATGGTTGCTGAACAAGGACAAGGTGGATCCTGGTGGATGTCTCCACTTGGGAGCAGGTGCCCACTTGCATTTTGTCACTGCATCCTGGAGTGTCTCATTCCTGCTTCCCTTGCTGGAATCTCATCTGCAGCTGCAGGTGTCGGAAAGTTTTGTTAGCACATCTCAGGGCTGCGTTGAAGCCATGCACTGTAATGGGGTTTGTTGTACTTCCCAGAAACCAGCCTTTGGAGGGAGCTTCCTCCTTGGCCTGGGGCTGGCTGGGGTTCAAAAGAAAAGAATTACAGGGAGGTGGAGAGGTGGGAAGAGACCTCTGGAGGTCACCTGGTCCATTGCCCTGCTAGAGCAGGCTGACCAGGACCATGTCCAGGCAGGTTTTGAGTATCTCCAAGGATGGAGACTCCACATCCTCTCTGGGCAACCTGTCCTAAATACTCGGTCCCTCTCACAGTCAAAAAGTTTATTCCTGTGTATAAATGGAGGTTTTTTTATTGTAGTCTGTGCTCATTTGCATCTTGTCCTGTCTGTGGGTACCACAGAGAAGAGCCTGGCTCTGCCTTTACTCCCCATCGTCAAGTATTCATATGCGTTGATGAGACCTCCGCTCAGTCTGTTCCAACCATGCTGAGCAGCCGCACCTCTCCTAGCCTCTCTTTGTAAGGCTGGTGCTCCACTCCTTTAGTCACCTTTGCTGGAGCTGTTCCCGTAAGTCCTTGTGTCTCCTGCTGGGTAGCCCAGCACTGGGCACAGCACTCTGGAGGTGTCTCACTGGGGCTGAGCAGAGGGAAAGGTCATCTTCTTGTCCTGCTGGTATCGCTTTGCTTAATGCAGCCAAGGAGGCTCTTGGCCGCCTTTGCTGCAAGAGCCCGCTGCTGGCTAATGGTCAACTTAGTGTCCATCAGGTCCCTCAGGGCATCCTCTGCCAAGCTGCTTCCCAACCAGCACGTCCTGGGTTGTTTCTCCCCAAGACTTGGCATTTTCCTTGGCTGAACTTCATGCTGTTCCTCTGCCTGCTTCTTCAGGCTGTCAAAGTCCCTCTGGATGGCAGCACAACCCTCTGCTTTATCAGTCCTGGTTTTATAGCATCTGCCTGTACTGAGCTCCGCTAGCATGATTCACTGCAGCACGCATGCCGTGAAACTTTTGGTATGTGATAGCCTCATCCTCTCCCTCCCTTGGAACAATGCAACCTGTTCCCCTCTCCCAGGCAACCCCCACCTGTCCCCATGTGATTCTGATGGGAGGCTGTCTGCTAGCCAGGAAATGTTTATGGGAGAGGTGCTTTCCAGTCTTTTGAGTGTATATGGTTCACGTGATTTTCAGTTTTCAGTTTCTAAGATATAGTACACACACATACAGCCCCCTTCAACCCTCACAACGTATATTTAAGAGATGGCAGGGGAATAAGGTAAGTCAGGTGAAGGGAACCTCAGGAGGTATCTGGCCCCATTGGATGATAGCTTACTTTCAACTTAACTCCATATTTCACATTTGAAAACATGTCTTGAGCATGTTTTATATTTTGAAACATAGGTGACGCCTTGTTGCACATTCCCCGAAATAACATTTTCTTCATTTCAAACCACACAGTTTTCAAACTTAGGAAAGGTTTTTGAAAGTTGGGTGAAAACCCAGCTGTGAGGATTAGTGCACAACCTGTCACCAGAGACTTACTGCAGACTTGTCTGTACCATGGAAATGGCACTTCCACCTAACAGTGCACAAAAAAATGCCATTGTTGGTGAAGTTTCTAGTCTGTGTGTAGGACATGATCTCAGTTCGGCTGCCTCTGAAGGGTTACAGCCTTTTCTTCTGCACTTGCCAGTTGGTCCTCTCTAGTTCAAAAGGTGTTTGCTGCTTTTGTTTATGAAAAACATTAATCCCTGGCTTGGACCTCTTGCAGTACATGTGAGCTAAAAAAAATAATGTGAAAAGTTAGAAAGGTCTCTGAAGTTGTACTAAAGCAGCTTTCAGATGTGGATCTTGATTTCCCAAGGTGGCCATCAAGATATATTTCGTAGAAAAGCAGGGAGGAGAGATGTGTTTCTTATCTCCACTTACCTTTTGCATGCTCAATGGGAAAGTCCACTGTGCTCCTCCAGTGCAGGGTTATGGGTGTGTGGGTCACCCAAGACACATTAACGTTTCTGTTGCTTGGCTGGTTTTGGACTGGTGCTATGCACACCAGCAAAGCTCTCACTCTTTGTCTGTGAGAAACACGCTGGCACTAATCCCCAGTCATGGGGGACCACGGAAGGAGATCAGCATGGCGTCGTCCTTCTCAAAACACACCCAGAAGAGCTGGTGTTGTGGCTTATCTTGCAGGGATGGCGCTAACCAGCTGTGGGCAGGTTGCTTGATGTGAAGGAGCTTTCCTGCGAGCTTGGAGCACACCACTGTGGTGGATGATGCTGTAATGAAACCCATGTCGTCTCCACGAGTTCTGATACAAACTGCAAGTCCACTTTTTGTCCTCAGAGGAGTTTCGCAGGGGTCAGTTTTTTCCCTCGCTGCAGCTCATGAGATAGTAAAGCAGTAGCTAACACGCTGTAACTGTCCTTTCCATGCATTTACTTGAGTGGAAATAAGCTTAAAAATTCTTCAATGAACTTTTTCCCATTGAGGAATCATGCTCAGCTGTGCTTTCCCTGGGGATAGGCAAGTCTGTTTGCCTTTGCAGAGGCTGTCGAGCTGATGACTGCCTGTCGCTGCAGCAAGGGGGATGGTTTTTTCGCACCTCCCAGCACTGAGTAGCTTTCAGAGAGAGGTTTTGCTCTTTGGCCTTTTCTCTTTCACAGGTTTGGAAGACGCAAGCAGCATCTCCTTCCTGGCTGCATGCCAGGGATGGGGCTTCTCTGGCTGTCTTGAGCATCAGCTGCTCAGTGTAAGTTCAGACTTGCTGGAAAAAATTTTCAACAGTTCCGTCTTCTCCTGGCTCTTGTCCTGACAGTGTAATTTTATTGAAGGCACCCTATTTGCTAGCAGGTGCTTCTGAGAAAGCTAAGCCTTTGAGTTTGGCTTTATGAGGCTGAGGAACGGAGACGGTGGGTTTCTGGTCCAACTTTCTTTTGATTGCTGGGGACATTTGCAGGCCAAAGGCAGGAGGCTCCTCCATCATCTTGCTCACTGGTACCATGGTTGTTGTATATACTTGAGTCTTGCCGGGTAGGCAGAGGATTAGAGAAAGCACAGGATGGTCCTCAGGCATGGACCTGCCTTTTGTGGGGGTGAAGAGAAGATCTAAGGAGGAGAAAAATCTCCTGCTGTCTTTGGCAGAAGTTAACACTGCTGTGCCAGAAGGGTCATGAGGATGCTGATGGGGAAAGCGAGGGATTTCTTCTGCTTCAGGAAGCGCAGAAGTTGAAAAAATGCTTTTAAAAATCCATCTCCAACCCTTTGGCAGGCTAGAAATAAGATTTCTCCTGTTGATTCTCTAAGGCTGGCCCTAGGGGTGTCTTTTTCTGAGCTCAGTCTCCTTGTTCCCACGTACACATAAAGCTTGGAAGCTCCATGTTTGGTTGTGGCAGCATCTACCCCCTCGTGCCCAGCACATGCAGGGCTTTGGTGGCAAGAAGGGCAATATCCCCCTGGTCTGTGCCCCTTCCCTCCCTCCTGTCCTTGTTCTCCTCTTATCTATGCTGCCCAGTCCCAATCCTTTCAGCATGGTCATTCTCAAATATCCAATCTCCATAATTTTTTTTTCCATTGGATCCTCTGCAGTGAGCCCCTCTGGAAGTGCATTGCTCAAAACTGGACCCATCTGAGATGGAGGAGGATGGAGAGGTTATATCTCACCTGCTGCCAGCTTGGTTAGTGCAGGGATGCTCTGCAACTTGGCTGAGGAAAGAGGTTGTGCAGAGGGATTTGGGGATTGGAAGCGGGGATGGAAAATCACTTTCATCTGATGGAAAAGCAGAGGCAGACAGATAGCTGTTCTCCAGGAGGTGGGATTTCTGTGCGCCTGCCCGGAGCAGCCAGGATGCGGCTGCAAACGCTAATTAGAGCCCGATTCGCAAGGCTAAATAAAGCAGCAGGGCACTCCAGGCAATTTATTAATGGGTGATTATTTCAGGCCTCTTCAGCTGAGCCACGAAGCCTCCCGGCCTAAGGCAGTTAGCCCAAGGAGCACCACAGTTGATGGAAATGCCCAGCGTGGGGTATTTTGGTAGGAAATAGGACAGCAGGCACAGCAGGCCAGAGGATGCTTCCCTCCTGCCTGGCATCACTGTGGCCAGCACTGAGGCAAAGAAATGCTGTCCCTTGGCTGCCATGGTTTGAGGGAGACAGTCTCTCACCTGCCTGAGCCACCAGCAATCCTCTTGTGCTTATTCGGTGGTATATGCGGCTGTGAAGGTGGCTTTTGGCTTTGGTTTGGGCTTTTTGGAGAGTACAAAGACCTGTGCAGCCCACGGAGAGGTGGGTAAGTGCAGGCACTGAGCCTTATGGTGGTAGAGTGAGACCCAAGCACCAAACCCAACTCCAGTGGGTTTTGCAGAGCTGGATGCCTAGCCCTGCTGTATCCCCATAAGTGTACAGGGCTGGAGGTTTCTTGGCTGTCCTTTAAACCTCTCCCAGCTCTTTCAGCCTGAGATCATTTAGTTGCTGAATCCCCCTTTGATTCAAAATGCAGCACCCTTCTACTTTATCGGTAGCTCTGATATAAGAGGTGCTCCAATCCCATAGTGAAGCAGTGTTGGGGAATATCCAGCTTCAAGGCTCCGTAATGCTTTTGGTCGCTTCAAGAAGCATGTGAGGAGTTTAGCTTGGGGTCCACGTGATCCCAGGATAGTGTGAGCAGTGTTGAGCCCTGGGGTGCAGGTCCCTTGAGCAGGACCTGATGCTGATCTGTGGCACCAGCATCTTGGCATGCTTGGCTTGCGCTGAAGACCACTTGGAGAGAGCATAAGAAGCAGTTTATACAGAGCACCCGATCCCTGTTCTGACATCCTGTTTGACTTGTGGAGACACCTTTTAGCCTGTCTGTCTTTTGCTTGCACAGATGGATGTCACAACAGATCAGCCACTGGGGAGCATCTGCATGTGTTCAGCAAGGGAGGAGGAAAAGGGAGGAAAAGCTCCCTGAAAAAAAGGTGTGGCTAATGCATGTAATCAACTCTGGCATCTTACCCTTACAGAAACTGGGGACTGGTAGGCTCTGTTGGAGTGTGGTGAGACACTGTGGCTTTGGGAACCTTGAGTGGGACCTGCTGGGAGCCACACCCATGTCTGTGTGGCATTTCACTTGGCAGCTGAGAACTGGTGGGCAGTATGAAAAATGGAGCCAAAGGTGCTCTGAGCTGGGCTCTCTTGGGCAAACACGTGCACAGAGGTTAGGAGGGAACTCTGGGGTGGGAACGCAAGTGTGTCTTGTGTCATCTTGTGTCTTGGGAAGGGGCTGAAGGTGCAGTGAGAGCTGCTGTGGCACTGCTCCTTCTGCACCTCCATCACCTGTGCTCCTGCTTGCGAGAGCTTGTTGGGGGGGTGATATAGTGACCAAAATCCCCATTTCCGGAGAGTTATTCCTCCATCCCAGGAAAGAGAGCTTTATAAGATTGCTATCCCATTGATTTTAAAGATCAAACCAAGACTGGATTTTGGATTCATGGGTCTTTGTAATTAAAACCAGCAGTGTTTGTGAGTACAGGTATGTTTTATGACTGTGTGCAGCAAATTACACTTTCAGCTTAAAGCAGTTTAAAGTTTTTCTGCCACTGCTGCTATGTGAGACTGTGAGAAACTGATGGAGAGACAAGTCCCAGACCTAACAGACAGACTACGGTGTTGCTTCAACCAAATGACCAGGAGGAATTTGATGGAGTAGTGTCAGTTGCTTAAATGTGGATGCATAGTTTATAGCTTGGTGTGAAATTTGCTGACTATCTCTAGTCTTCTAGCTATCTAATTTCTCGGTGAATAAATTTTGGTGCCTACCCTGAGAAGTCAGCCCTTCAGGTCTGTGCTGGGGACGTGTCCAGGCAGTTTTGGAAGATGACGATGCTCCTCTCTGTTTTTTTTTTTTTTTTTTTTTTTAGTGTTGAGGAAGGGACATACTGCCAGGTGAGGTAGGCAGCTTGGGGCGAGCAGGTGTGGGGAGCACCAAGTTAGGTAAGGCTGCTGCCTAGAAAAGTGACCAGATAGCAGAGAGGAACCACTTGCCCTAGCTTAAGTGAGAGTTGCCTTGCTGCAAGGCAGTGCAGGGTCTCTTCAGTGTAGCTGAGTCTGTTGGGCCTGGCCCAGGGTTTTGTTGAGATGCCAGCAGGGCTGTCTTGACCCAATACCACAGCTTCTAACGTCTGTGCAGATGAACATCAGGCAGAAACTGGAGCGGTACCCTCCTTTGGAGATGCCATCCTGGAGCTGCTTGGGCTTTTTCCACACACATCCCATTGTGTCCATGGTTGAGGTTCATCAGCCCAGGGATTCTGCCTTTCCTCCTTGGCTTGGCAAATGGGGAAATATCTCTTCCTAATCCAGCAGGTAATGAATTTTTTCCTTGAAAAAAACTTCCATTCCTGCATGGTTATAAACATGCTTCTGAGTCACAGTTACCCAGTCCCAATTTGAAATTTGGCCAGAGCACTGTAGATGATTCTCATTTGATCCCAGTTTTGTTTTTTTTTTTTTTCTTTTCCTCTCAGTATAACTAAAGCCTTATTTAAAAAATAAAATCAAATCAAGATGTCAAAAGCCACTTTCTGAGATGAGTACAGCCCATCAGAGCTCCTGGGAATATCAGTCACCTGTCCCAGCTTTCCAGACCCTGCCTTGGCTGCGTTAGGGATTTGTCCCCTGCGTGATGCTGTCCCCGAGATAAGGAGCAGCCTTTCAGCTTCCCGAGCAACCCGGGGCTTGCCCGAGGATGCTTTTAACAATATTGCCGGTGCCCAGCAATACGTAGGTGGGAGATTTTGGGTTGCCTGGCGTGAGCCGGAGGTTGCTCCAGCGACAGGAGAGCAATAACTGCGCGGGAGGGTCTGTGCATCCGCTTCCAAGCACCCCGCGGGAGGGGAGGGCAAAGGCAGGGGGCTCGGCTCGGCTCCCCCCCGACTGCCGGAGGCCGGGATGAGGCGGGGGGCGGCTGGGGTGGCGCTGCAGGGAGGGGACAGTGGCCGCTAGATGGCAATGCCGGAGCGGCGGCAGCCCGGGCGCACCGGCCCCGGCCGCGTCCCTGCGGCGGAGGGGGTGACGGAGGGGGCTCGGTCCTCCCCTGGAAAGGGGTATCCCGGTGTCTCCAGTGGTGCTCCACCGTGCAGGGCTAGGGAGCAAAGAGAAGGTTTTGGATGGCAACATCAGTGTGAGGCGGGGAGCTAGCTTGTCTCTGTAAAACCCAGCGCATCCCAAGCGCCTTCCTGTCCCGGCACCCGCTGTTGCCCTGTCTTCTTGGACTTCCTTCATTCACAAAAAAAAATAGATATCCACCCAACCCTACATAGCTGGCTCTGAATCTCTGTGCCAGGTTGAATCATGTGGGCATCAGCCATGCTTCTGCCTGACTCACCAATCCCTGTGTGCTGGGGTGAGGGTCAAGATGAGAACGGCAATAAACATCCTGGGAAACTGAGCCTGCATCTCTTGGCATAGCCAGAGAGTTTTTTCTTTTTTTTTGCTTTCAATCTTCTCTTAAGGAGCTGCTTTCTCATAAATATCCCATCCTTTAGCACTGTCTGAGCAGGAAAGAGGTTCTCAGCGGGGTTATCCTGCGCTCTGCTCTGCAGCAGCAAATACAGAGCAGAGCCGAGAGCGAACCCCTGGGTGTGGGGGATAGCTGCTGCCCCAGCAGAGGTGTCCAGGTAAGGCTTGCATCCCTGTTTCAAGGGGGCAGGAGGAACACTGCCTTCTTCCTCCTCAGCCCCTTGAACTGAGCGGAGAGGCATGCGTGGTGCTTCTGAGCCAGGCAGGGAGAGTGCTGGGTTCAGCCTTCCCCATCCTCCTCAGCCTCAGAGTACCAGCCAGAGCCTGACAATTTAGGCTGGGTGGAGGCTTATCTGCAGGTTCAGAGGGATGGCAGAGGGCTGGGGGGCCAGGGGAGGAGCTGAGGCAGGAGCTCTGCAGGGCTGAGGATCTGCTCCTGGCAATCGGCCCAGACTTGGGCTTAATTAACAGTGACATAAAGGGTTGAAAGGTGGGAAGAGTGGCATTGCTCCTGATGCTGTGCTGGTGGTGGTGGAGAGGAGGAGGAGGCCACAAATCATAATTGATTCGTTTAGGGCGGCATCTTGCCTGAAATGAATCGAAGGGACTGTAATTAGTTGGTAGCTGGCGTGGCCTCCTTGCTGCCTGTTGTTAGCAGAATGAAAGCCCAGGGTCACTGTGGCTTATGCTGGGGCAAGCTGGTGGCCTCGGAAGCATTTTGGGAGGGATCTGCCCACTCTTGCTCTATTCCGTGCTGCAGTGTGGTGGCGGCAGAGCTGGGGGGCTTGCTAACACTAACACACACACACACACACACACACACACACACACACACTCATTACACTCACCTCTGTTTAAAAGCTAATTGAAAGTGGAAAGTCAAGTGGGGATGCACAGCATACGGGCAGTGTGGTGAGCTGTGGGGCTTTCAGTGTCTGGCTGAGGAGGGAATGATCCCTCAACCTTTTTTGCAAACAGTCCTCTGTTATCTTGCTGAGGAGGGTCTCATCCTTCCTCTTCCTCACCCAGCCATCCCAAGGGTCCTGGCAGTGCACCCAGCAGAGCCTGGGCCAAAACGTGAGCTCCATGGCTGTTTGGTTACAGTAGTCCCTGCAAGATGGAAAAGGTTGTGGTGAGATGCTGCCAGGCTACACTGAGGGAGCAACCTTTGCCCAAATGAATTAATGATTTGTGTGATTAAGGGCTTGACTCTTTTTGTTCATTTCTTTTGTTTGAGCTGCCCCAAGTGTTCCTGGCCACTGCACAGCAGGTGTGGGGGCCAGGGCAGCAGCTTCTGTTTACAGAGCAGGTTGCTGGTGTTGAGGTGGACAGTGGAAGAGCGTTGTGGGGACGCAGAGCGTCTCGTGACATGGGCTGGAGCTGTGGCTGCTCTTGCTACTGGAAGGGCAGGTAATGAGTGCCAAATGCCCTGGGGAGCCCTTTGGATGTGGGTTTGAAAGGGGAGAGTGAGAGATCCTATGTGTGAACAGCTTGCAGGGTGTGCAGGTGTGCTGAGCAGTGAGGCTGGTGCCCAGCCTATTGGGTAGGGAGGACATTGAGGATGTCTCTGGGATGCTGCATGTCCCCTGTGTGTGCAAGAGGGCAGGGTGGGTTCCCTAGAAGGTGGGTGGGCAGGCAACACCCGCACCAGAGCCCAAGGGACCCTGAGCATCCCTGTGTGACCTCGGCACCCGCATGGCTGGTGCTGTGCCCTCATCTCCATGGGCAAATCCCTGGTTCTCTGCCTGTGGGATGGCTGGGGGGAACGGGGTCAATGCCAGACTGCTCCAGGGCCACTCACCCTCCTCTTCCTTCCCCTGTGGCAGCCGCTGCAGGGGTGTTTCCAGACTGGATTATTTACACCTCTCTAATGAACTGCTGCTTATTCTGGCCAGCATCAAGCATCCAAAAGAAAATACCGAGGCGAGGGATGCTAAGGAGGCTGATCCGTATGCAAGTGAGCAGGAGGGCTCTCCCCAGGCAGCCGCTGGCATTGGGGTGGCTCCAGCGGGGAAATGGGAGCCCCGAAGTTTCCCAGAGCTGGATGTATGTGGCTGCAGAGATGCTCTATGCAGGCTGAAACGGGGTGCCAGCCCTGCAGGCAGAGGGGAGGCAGAGCCCCCCCCTTTCCCCCCTGTTGCCCCCCAGTTTAGCCACTCACCTAGGAACATTCGTGCCGGAAAGCCCTCTGCAGCGGGGGCAAGGGGCGGTGGCGGCGGTGGGGGCTTCTTGCAGGGTGGGGGCCTCCCCCATTGCCTTTGTTCCCTTCAGACCCTCCCCTCGCCTCTGACTTTCCTTTGCGGCAGCTCCCGTGCTTGCCAAAAGAATGCACTGGATGGAGCGAGGGAGCGAGCCGGGCGTGCGTGCGTGTGTGCGCGCTTCTGTGCGCCTGTGTTGCCACTGACTTCATTAAAGCGAGCTGTCCCCGGGCTGCAGAGCCGCCGGCAGCCTTTAATTTCGTGGCCCGGCTCCTGCGGGAAGCCGCCGTCGCCTTTGCCGGGTCCTGCCCTGGCAGCGAAGGGGCTGAGCATCCCCGCCGCCGCCTGCCCGGGGGCTCTGCCCGCCGTCCCCGCCCGCTGCCCCGGGGAGCCAGCGGATGGGTGGCCGGGATCCTGCCGGCTGCTGAAGATGGAGCCGGGAGGAGGGAGTTGGACACTTGGCTCCAACTAGCCTGGACCACGCTGCAACCTGTTCCCCTGGCCTCCCCTCCGCTGCGCTGGGTGCTGTACCAAATTGCGTCTTCCTTTGCGACGGGGCGGATGGAAGGACTTGGATCTCAGCCCTTTCACTGCCCGATCTCTGCCGGCAGA
>VXBW01003930.1:1601369-1731320 GCA_013400375.1 Thinocorus orbignyianus | reverse complement strand
AAAAAAAGGAGAGAGATTTGATTTCCAGTTTTTAAGCTCAGGGTGAGGTGGGGGAGAAGAAGACGCTTCTCCATGGAGCTGTTTGCACGTGGCAGGCAGGCACCCCGCATCCCTACGGGAGTGGCAGCAGCGTGGGCAGCTCTGCCCCAACCGGCTCCTGGCTGATACTGCCTTTGGTTAAGCCCCTGAAGGAGGCCAGAATGCCACGTTTTGGAGTCAAAAGCAGCAATATCTATGCTATCTATAGCAAGCAGAGCAGCCCCAGTTGAGGCAGGTCAGTGTAGTGAGATTTAGGCAGGCTGAGCACCTTGCTTGGGTGCTCCTTGTGAGCTGCACAGAGATACAAGCACAGCTCTGAGCCCACGCTCGTTCTCCTGAGCCCGTTTCGCTGTGCGTAATGGGCACTCAGGAGCTGGCTCACATCTAAAGCGTGGCATTTGGGGATCTGTTGGCACCTTGTCCCTCTGGACATCGATTTCTGTCAACCCCAGCAAAGCACGGATTGGCTGGGAGCTCTGGGTGGTGGAGTGCAGGGATGGGGACAGCTATAAAGGGGCTGTGGCTCTGCAGCCGTTTGATAGCCTTGTGTAATGGGGGAAGATCCCTTTACAGGGGACAAGCCAGGAAGGTGCTGTAGGGCTGGGGAACCTCAGAGTTGAAGTAGGACTTTGCTCCATTTGGTCTCCACTCCATTTGGCATTTTGGGTTTATCTTGAAGCCTTGGAGAGGAGGTGCTCACTTTCCTGCTGGGGTATGGAGCTGAGAGGAAGAGGATTGGGGCATCCTAGGGACAGGATATTGAGAAGATAGGTCTTTGTTCTTGTTGTGCCTTGGATGAATGGAGTGTGGTGAGGTCTATGTGGGGGCAGGCAGCGATGGTGGAGTTGGGACTAGCAAGGTGAAGTCCGCAGGTGTAGGCGCTGAGGCTCCCTCTCATTGACACCTGGCAAGCAGGGAAAGCCCCTCAGTGCAGTAGGTCCTGAGGGAAGTCTTGGGAGTGGTGGGAAACGGAGACTTAAGGTTCTAGGAGATGTTGGGGGCTGGGCTGTGTGATACAGACAGGGAAAGGAGTTAAATCATTCCTGGTCTCTGAGATAAGCTTCGCATCTGAGGCAGGCTTCCTCAAGAGCCCTTTTGGAGATGCCCAAGTGGCCTCACTCCTCTGGCTCTTCTGCGTCTTCCCCACCTACCTCAGCAGCAGGGAGAAGTCATGGTCACCAAAGTAGAAAGATGGAAGCGGGCTCCCCACAGCTTCTGGCCCTTTCCCACATCCAGGGAGGGATTTGTCTTGCACACAGCCTCTCAGGCAGGTTGCATCAATGTGCCATCAGCACTGTAAATCCATCTTCAGGGCTTAGACCTGGGCACTCTCCCTGCTGTAGCAATATAGACATTTCGAGTGGGCTGGTTTTGGCTCCTAGCTGGGGAGGGAATGAGGTGAAGAGGGGAGTCATAGCTGGACACTGGTGGAATTGCCAGTGGCTGGACATATCCCCGGTGCTCCCTGCCTGCTTCTGCTAGACCTGCCAAGGAGCTCCAGCTCCAGGCATGGGGCTAGCCTGCCGTGCCTACTGTGGGTGGGCTGGGGCATGGGTCTGGAGGGGGTGTCTGCATGGCCTGGGGGCACCTTCCCCACCTCAAATGCACTGGGCCAGAAGCGTGGAGCTGCAGGTGTGGTGTGCACTGGGATCGGCCGAGTTGCTAAGGAAACAAGTCAACGGTGCAGGGGAGAGAGCATTGGGTAAAGGAGATAAATCAATAAGAAAACCTATTTTTATCAGCTCCCTAATGATCCTCCAGGACAAGCCAGACGAAGGAGGAGGAGAAGACTAGAGGAGATGGGCTTTCGTTACCGGGCTTGGAGGGAGGCAAGTGCTACTCTGCATTTTGGGTTGCTGGAAGGTTGTGTAATTAGACATCTAGTGAGAGAGGAAACAAAGGAGTGGCTGGAAGGATACTTGCTTGGCAGAAGTCAAATGTGTGGATATAGTTTCCTCCAGTTCAGCCAGATGTTCCTGTTCTCCCTTGGGGAGGGTATTTTTACCCTTGGCCTCTCAACATCTGGCACAGCTGGAGCTACGGGGCTTGTTTTCACATGTTTGATGCCTTGGAGCTCTCACTCAGCTTCAGATGTGATAACTCAGGCTTGAGTCCTAAGAAAACCGGGCCAGTGGGGTTCTGGAGTGTCACCTCATGCTGAGGTCACTGCTTAGGGCAGTGATTGCCCTGTTTCTTTTAGACTTAGTATCTGCTGACCTACGTGCCCTGTGCTTCCCAGAGGTGTAGCAGGGATGCAGTCCCCTGCTGGGGCTGTGACAGATGTGCATTGTCTTTATGTGTTTGAGCCAGATGTTGGAGCCAACAAGGAAATATAGGGGCAAACTGGGCCATTAGAGGGTGTCTTGAGCCTCCCAGCCACTGCTGGGCAGGGCTCCCACACCACTAGCTTTGGAAAATTTGGGAATTTTCTTACCTGGGTGTTTCCCTCCTGGGACTAGAGGCTGCAGGAGAGAGGAGGCAGTGCTAAATGCCTGGCGTGGTGAGGAGGAGCGCGGGATGCTCAGCAGGGTTAGCCGTGCTGGGGCAGACAGACGGACTCACCGCACTGTTCCCACACTTCTCATCTAGGCAAATGTGCCTAGTGCCTGGGGAGCTGGCTGCACCGCCCTGCTAACGCACTGTTTTCTTTTAAGCCTGTGCTAATTGCTCCCAGACTTTCAGGAAAATGAAACAAAAGACCCCAAATAGGCCGATGGCTCAGGGCCAGTCACCAAAGTCTGTGTATTAGCTGAAGCGCGGGGCCAGAGGTGGGAAACAGAGACAGTATGTGGCTTTTGCAGGAGCGGTGCATGAAATACTCACTTGCATGAAGCCTCAGATGAAAAGTTTTGGGGTCTGGCCTCCCCCAAGGCATGAAGAACTGCTTACTATTCATGCCCAGCTGGCACTGAGGTCTGAGCCCACAGCAATGAGCTCTGCAGCGGTCTCTCTTGGTTTTCCTTTAACTAAGCAACCATTAATTTCACTGAGTGGCCTTTTAAATGCCTTGGTTGAATCTTCCCTGGCTCTTCTCCCTACTGGGCTAAATACATCCCAGCTCCTGCAGGCTGTCCTTGGCAGCCCCTCCTGGCCAGCTTGCTGGGGACCTGCTCTGATGCCCAGTCCCGCTCCCACCTTGCCGTATGCCGCCGGTGTTAATTTGTGGTTTCCACTTACTCATGCTCATGGCCATATCTTCTCTTGCCCATGGGCTCAGAGCCACCCGTTTAAAGCATCTAGCTGTAGCCAGTGGCTTTGCTGGCCACAAGCAGATGTTGCGAAAGAGAAGATCATCCCTTTTCCCAGGGCTGATGGCACGAGTATTTGGCACCTCCTGGCCTGGGTGGTGTGAACCCGAAACCGCCGGGTCTAGAGAAGTCCAGGGTGGTACAGAAGGGCTCAGCTGGAGTGTTGGTCTCTGTGCTGGCTTGGAACAACAGGAACATGGACATTTTCTTTATGGGCAAATCCATCTTGGGTGGGGTTACGTCCCCTTTCCATAGGCATGAACCTTGGAAAGGTGGTAGTCCCTTCCCAGGGTGGCTGCTGACGCCCGTGGTGACAGTAATACAGCTGTAGGTTTTTGGCGTGGAAGGAGTAGAGAAGGGGGTGTGCTGCCTGCTGATGAATCTCATCTCATTTTGTAATTGAGGACAATAAGGCTTTTATTGCAATGATGTGGTAAAGATGGATGGGAGGTCAGAAAGCCGTGGCTGTCCTGTTGTTTGGAAGTGCATTGTTTTCAGGGCTTGGTGGTAGGCCAGGCAGGAAGAGGGAATTCTGCACCCCCACCTCGTTCCTGGCAGACCCTGTGAATCAAAAGGCAGGAGGGAGCTGAGTTTGGGGTGCATTCTTGGGCACCCTTTCCTCCGCCTTCCTTCCCCACTCACTCAGATCCTCGGATGCCAGCATCTGCTGCCATTTGTCCTGGTGTGGGATTGCTCCTGGAGAAGAGTGTGCAAGCCCTAGATGTGACTGTAGGATTTCAGATACTTCTAAGGGTCCAACTGGATTCTGTTGATAAGGTGCTGCTACCCCTCAGGGCCTCACCTCATAATTGAGCTGGGATGACTCTGTAGGGAGTTTCAACCCTGCCTGAACTGGAGTTCAGACCCAGGCACCATCCGTGTCTCAAGCTGTGAATGCTCAGCCTGGTGCTCTGCAGCTCCCAGCATTGCCTGGTCTCATCCTGCCACTTGTGGGGTGCTTGGCAAAGGACTGTCAGTTCCCAGGGTACATCCACCTTGCCAAGGCAGGGCATAGGGTGTGCTGATCCGGGTTGGAATCCCAGGACCTGCCAGGGATGTCCCATCCTCCTTGGGCCAGACAGATGGTCTCTCCCCACAGGGTTGCTTTAGGACTGGGGCTGCTGATAGCCTCTGACATCCCTCATTATGGGGGGACCACGCCAAGCACTTTTCCAGATGAATCCCAACCTGGTCAGAGCCTGGTTGTCCATCTTCATACTTGTGTCTGTATTCTAGGTTTCCACCACTAGCAGTATTGCTCTCCTAAGAGAGTTTACAGCTGAGCAAAGGCTGTTGGTTGAATGTCCCATTGCCTTGGGAGGGAGGTGAAGATGCTCAGCAGGTCTCTAGTGAGGACGGTCCTGGGAGCTCTCAGTTCTTGTCACTCTGCTCATTTCTGACAGTACGAGGTGGGCTTCACCCTCCTGCCTGGAGGCAGAGGGAGGTGAAAACTGGGCTCTGCGTATGCACTTTCCTCTGGGAAAAAGCAGTGGTGGTGGCTAGTGAGCAGGTGAATTAAGAGGCGGGCAGGGGTGGGCTGGCAGGTTGGGGGACGTCATCCACTTCTCCTTTGCTCCTTAACTCTCCTCCACTCCCTTCGAGTACATGATTCTGGCAACCATCATTGCCAACTGCATCGTGCTCGCCCTCGAGCAGCACCTCCCTGAGGACGACAAGACACCCATGTCACGTAGATTAGTAAGTACCTTGCATCAATCACTCTCCATCCTCTGTCGGGGGTTCTGGTGGGTGAGCAGGGACACCAGCTGAGGGAAGCCAACCCATCCTACCAGCCAACTTCTGCTGGTTTTAGGGGTAGGGTAAGAGACTTCCTTTGGGATCAGTCCCTCCTGCCTTCCTGGGATTGCTGTCACATACTCCTCCTCCCTGGAAAGGGTTACAGAAGGTTTACATTCCTTAAAAAATAGGGTAAGGAAGGGGGACTGGGCAACTTGACTGGGTTTTAGCCCCCACTTTTTGTTTCCAAGGTTAATGCTAGCTGAAGAATGATGGAGAAAGCTTCCAAAGGGGAGGATGGGGCTGAGAAAGGTGGGATGGGATGTCAGTTGGGTCAATGTGAAATGTTTGGTGCTGTGTTTTCTGCATCTCAATCCTCCCCCTCTGACCGTGTCACCAATTCCCCTCTGGCAGGAGAAGACGGAGCCCTACTTCATTGGGATTTTCTGCTTCGAGGCTGGGATTAAGATTGTGGCTCTGGGATTTGTTTTCCACAAGGGTTCATACCTGCGCAATGGCTGGAACGTCATGGACTTCATTGTGGTCCTCAGCGGGTGAGTAGGGTGGTGTTTAGCTGTTGGTGCAGCTGGGCATGGGGGCTTGTCCCAGTGTGGACATAAGCTCCACTCCAGGCACTTAAGGCCCTGGTTTGCTGTTGTCGGTGGTGGTGTCGGTCGGAGGGGAGGATGGTTCTCCACACTGGAAGCTCCTGTGTTGGCTGCTGATGGTGGGACAAGGTTCCCCATCAGGTGAGGAGGGCTGACTCTGAAAGCATCATGTCTAGCTTTCCTCAGCTGGTGGCCTCCCATCTGTCACCCATCTGGGTATGGGGTGAGGTGAGCAAAGCAACTGGACATGGTCTGGGAGAGGTTTTGGTCAAACCCTACATGGGGAGGGAGATAATCTCCTCTCCTCTTGCCTTCCCAAGCACTTTCCAGCCTTGGCCTGGTGCTGGGGGTTTGGGAATTAGATCTGGGTGGGGCTGTGTTCCCAGGTGATGTTTACTCAGCATCCCAGTGTGCAGCCATGATTCTGGGGGCGGTAGTGCACAGACCTTCACAGGTGCTGGTTGTGTCACTGGTGGTGTCACCTGCTGGGGATGTGGCCCAGATTTGAGTCCTGCTTGCTGTGTGATGGGCTATGCTGGTGACATAGAAATGAACAGGGATATTCGGGCTAGTGCTAGCCCATGGTGGCAGTCGGTCTGAGCAGAAGCCTCCTCCGGTGACCTCCCAACCCCTTACTGTGTGGTGGGCAGGTGGGTGCCTGCAGCCACTAAGGAGTCCTGAGGAAGGGGTGCCTGGATTATGGTCGTTGGCTTTTGCCTGCCAAAGGAAATGCTATGTTCAGAGGAGTTGATTTGATGTGTACAAACAGATGGTATCTGTGGGTCTCTAAGCGCTTAATGAGCTCTACTGAGTGGAGAGCAGCTGCAGGTCTGACTGGGAAACTGAGGCACGGGAGCTAGGCAAGATACCTAGAATCTCTCCCGAATTGCTTGCTGTACAGTCCCATCTCTTGACTTACAGGGTGGTGGCACCACATGGAACGTGGACACACACTTAGGTGTTCAGAGGAGAAAGGTGGATGGTGAGCCTGGTGCTGCCTGGGATGTGGTGATGGGTGCTGTTTGGCCATGGTGGAGATGTGCAGGTTGGGACTGTGCTTGAGAGAAGGCTTGAGGAGAACCCAACTGGGAACGTTTTGACTCCTTTGATCCAATGTGGACCTGGATGGCCTCGCTGGGGAGTGGGGCCATCTCTGCCTGTGAAGGCAGGGTGTAAGAGTGCTGGTGGTGGGGTGATGCTTCTTGTTGGACAGCAAACAGGCTGTCTGTGGGCAGTGCAGCCATTGCATGGGATGCCACTGGCTCTTCTGCATCTGCAAAGTGACTCTCGGGAGGACTCTGTGACCAGGTGGTCTCGCTGCTGCAAAGGGAGCAGCTGGGAACAGCTTCTGGGCTGGGCAAAGGTAGTCACATCTCTGGGGACAGTGTGGGACCCCTGGTTGCAACGAGAGGGGGTATCTCAGCCTCGCTGTGCAGCTGCAGTGCTGGGCTGAATGTCCAGAAAGAGGGTGGGCGGCCGGGAACTGCCCGTTGGCCATTTCCTGGCCTGGGCATCCTCTGGGGCCGGGCCAAGGGGAAGCACTGGGCGGGGAGGGGGAGTTTGCCGTGGACCTCTCCTTGCCCTCCCCGCGGCTCGGGGTGAGCTGACTGTAACTGAGTCGGTGCTGAGTCAGCGCTTGGCAATTACTCACTCGCAAAAGCCTCGCCAGCTCCTTTCAGTGCCGCGCCGCGCCGGGCCCGGTGCCAGGGAATCAATTGTCCATGAAGGGCTGGAAGTGCCATGCCGGCCGCACTGCCGGGACATGCCCGGGCCCCCCTGACACCACTGGTTACAGGGCACAGCCCTGCAGGGTCAGCTTCACCACCGTCACCCCCCTTGCACCCTGATGTTTGCTTCAGCAGAGCGAAACCCTCTTCAAGAAATGCCTGGGTGTCCGCCAGCTTTACTCCAGCACCTGCTGGCACGGGCTCACCGGGCTTTTGGGGTGAATTCTATTTTATGACGGGTGGAGGAGGCAACCCCCAGTTCTTCATCCTGAAGCAGTTTTGGGGATGATCAGGTCACTGGGGAAACAGCTGGACCAGGTCGTGTGCTCCTCTGTGTTGTTCAGCTCTTACTTTTGCCATGCGCTGCTGACAGAGCTGTTGTTCTTCAGTGCCATGGTTGTGCCTCCCTTGCAAGAAACTCTTGCCTGTTTGATCTGCTGAATTATTGGCAAATTTTGTCAGCGAATAATCCTCGGCTGGCAAATGACTTGCGAACAGCTTGCGGGAGAGGGTTTGCGTGTGGGGGTTCATGCTGTGCTGGTTGCGTAAGGTGGGTGGTGAAGTCTGCACGGGGGAAGCGTGCGGGTGACCGGCAGGTTCGGGATTATCTTTGCGGGCTAAAACTTTATGCTTGATTAATATGTGAGTGCCTGGATGGAGACTGTTGAGCTTGGAAGAGTTAATGGTCATTGGGATCTTGTCATGACTTATCAAGAGGCAGTGTCTCTGGGGAGATTGTGAGCATCAGAGGTGCAGGGTAGAGCTCGCCTTGGGATGTGCTGACCTGTTTGGCATGCTGACCGTTTTGGCATGAGGATGGACCGAAGAGGATATCCACGTGAGCAGAAGTCACTCCAGGATAGATCCCTGATGGACCTAGAGGGACCAGACATCACGCTGGCTGTCCCTTGTTCCTCTGAGGGTGACACAGGGTATTACTTGTCCTTTCTGGATTTACTTTTTTTGCCATGTGTCCAGTGGTGGGAGAGGTGGCATCATGGTGTTTGGGTTTCCATGAGCTGCAGGATTTCCTAGGCACACTTTCCCTGGCATAAATTATGAGGGACTGCTACCATGAGTGGTCTCCTGGGCCCCTGTGCAGGAATGGATGGCTCTGACTTGGGTTCAACTGGTGTTTGGTTCTTATGTCAATAAATCCAGATTTTTTCATCTCGGTGGAAATCAACACCCACGTAAAACTCCCTGATGCTAAAGCTTCCACTGGGGAACTAATTTGTGCATTTGTAAACCTGCTCTGTTTATAACCTGTGGTTTCCAAATCATCGTTGCTGCCTGAAAAAAAACAGCCTGTTCTCCCCCAGCTAAAAATATTTTCCTCTGAAAACGTGCATAAAATACCCTCATTGGTTCTGAGGCAGAGCTGGGGAGGGGAGTGTCTGTGTTTTGCCTGGGGCTTGGGGATGTTTGCCTGGCTTGTGCACCAACCAGAGCTGGCTGGCGCTGAAGCTGGACTTGTCACCTGCTTGATGCTGCATGTCGTGGACCAAAAAGGGGAAGACTGCTCAAAAATGGTCAAAAGGGGCAGCGAGACCTTGGTGACTTCATAACTGGTGGTCTCAAGAGGGAGAGGTTGAAGGACCTTCAGCCGTCAACACCAGGAGCATCGGCTCTGTGCCTCCTGGGTGCTGTTTGCATAATGAAAAGAGAACAAGGACCCTACACCAGCCTGCCTTCTTCAACATTGTATTAGAAAGAGCTCATGGAAAAAGAAGGGTTAAACTCCCTCTGAAAATATCCAGGTGGGTGTGTGCTTCACACACTCCAAAGCCTGAGCATCATAGCACTGTGCTGGCTTTTTTTATAGCAGTTGCAGTGGTAATACAATAACACGTTATGTGAGAGGTGAAGGGGTGGGGAAACACTTCTAACAACGGGAAAAAATCCAAATGGAAATGAAAAGGCCCTTGTGAAGCTGTGCTGCTCAGGAGCCAGGGAAGCAGCTGCTATAAAACCAGGGTCACTAAAAGGAAGAGCTGGTGTCAGGGTTTTTTGGAGGCTTTAATAACAGCCGCTACACCTGGATGCCTTTTGTGAAGCCCTTGGGCACTGTGGTTTTCATTAAGGGATTTTGTGGGGTGGAGTGTGGCCAAGGGAAGGCTGGAATGAAGGATCGCTGGTGGTGCCTGCCATGCCTTTAGCAAACTCTGAGCCAACCGGAAGGACACCACCCCTTGCCGGTGGAGGAAAACCTGGCATTCCAAGCCCAGGTGGCTGGCCTGAAAACCCAAGTCCTCTCCCTGCAAAGGCCAGTGGCACTCACAAGCCTGTCCCTCTGACCTCCTGGTGAAATCCTCCACACACTCATGCCTGTTTCTTCAACTGTGGCTGGGGTGAGAGCAGCTCCTGGGAGGCTGCTTTCCTCTTTGCTGCAGGGTTGCAAAGTGAGCATGGGGATGGGGGGTGAAGATTGTTGCTTTTTCAGGTGCTGCCTGGATTTTGGGATGACTGTCCTGGAAAGCACCCAGGGCTCTTTTTGCAATTTCCCTGGTATACCCCATGGCAGGCATGAGGGTGCTTTGCTTTCTGCTATTCAGTGCACTCTGCACAATGCAAGTTCTACATGTCTTAGGTGGTCTTTTTGGTCTCAGAGGTCCAGAGATGGAGAGGGGTGAGACCTTGAATGGGAGCTGGCAGAAGCTCTGTGCAGGCATATTCATGTGCTCCATCTCCTTATGGTTTGGGATGCTGGCACCCAGCAGCATGCCTGGCACCCCATGTGCATTTTGAGAGCTCATAGATGTGTATGTGCACACCTGGGCTGGGAACAGGCTCCTGCCGCAGCACAGACACCTCCCATTTCCCGACCAAGTGATATAGTGCACCTCCAGGCAAGGAAGTTTGAGGGAGTGGATACAAGGCTTGGAGAACAAGCGTTAAATCAGAGCTCAAGTGCAGCACCCCAACAGGATTATTCTGATGGAGCCTGTACCATTGCAAAGAGTGTCATCCTATAGGGTAAATCAGCGGAGAGACAACCCCAGTCCAGAAGTGGAGCAATGCTTTGATCACACTAGACAAGACTTTTTTTCCTCTTCCTTTCTTTTCATGAATGGTGCCGGTCTCCAACCTGATGTCTGCCCCATCTCCCCACCCACTTCCCAGCTCTTTCCTTCCAGGACAATTAGTAAAGTGTTTGGTCTTTCGTTTGGATGAATAATTAATTCCCCAGCTTTGTGAATGATTCATGTGCCATATGCCACGGCGATGGGATGTGCCTGACATCGGCACCTTGCACAAAGGGCAACGTCGTTTCCCCAGCCTGGCGAGGGGGTGGAGTAGATGAGGGAACAGGCTTTGTGCTGTGGGGTACAAGGTGGTGGCAGGACATGGCATGACCCCTGAACAGGCAGACCCAGAGCTCTGGCTTTGAGGGAGACATGCATCCTGCCTTCTCTGGGTCCAGGATCCAACCCCGGGACTGCTCACATGCAGCTCACATGCACCCCATCCTTCCCGGTTCCTCTTACCGGGTGTCTGGTTTTCCACGGCCACTGCACTGTGGTGTGAATCAGTCCCTCCCACGTGGCTGCTTGTCCCAAGGGACATCGGCATTGCATCCCCTCCCAGGCATCTCTCTGCCCAGTATGGTCCTCAGGGGCTCCTTCCACAGCCCCAGAGCTCCTGGACCAGGATGAAGCCCTTGTCCTCCCAGGGTAAAGCCTTGGGCCAAGCTGCAAAGTCCCCATGTACCATTTCTTTGTGCTACCATGGACCTCACTCCAGGAGAGAGGTTTGTGGGCTAAAAACCTGGCTTGAGGGAAGGGGAGAGGAGTTATTTTCTATCACATCCTTGCATGGGGAGATGGCATCACCTCAGCTTGGGTAAATATCCCTGGGACCTTGGACCTCTCCTTTGGCATGAGTTCAGACAGTTTTTGCTATGGTAATCAGTTGCCCGTGCTGTGTTTCTCTGCAAGGATGCCTCTCCAGCCTCCTGGCAAAGACTTTAGGTTTCCATCAGGTCCCATGTGTAGAAACAGTTTTACCAACATCTCCTTGTGCTGCTGAATCCTGCCTCCATTGAGAGGCATTGCAGGGGCCAGAGGCAGAAAGGAGGCGCGGGGTTTGGCCAGCTCATGGAGTGCAGAGGGAATGCTCCCTCTATGCACAAAACGTTTGGGGCTTCTCCAGGAAGAGGTGACCTTGGGGGATCATTTCCCCCAGAATGAAAGCTGGTGCAGGCATATTTTGTGTTCACACCTTGCAAGGAGCCATTGGTGCCCAGTTCAGGGCTCTCAAAGCTGCCAGGAAAGACAGGATAAGCAGCTTTGCAGTATTGCAATTCACTTGTGTCACAGCCCCAAAACCTAGAAAGAGAAAGCAAAGATGATGGAGGCTTTAAGGTTCATCTGAACTGTGCCAAGGGCAGGACTTGGACCTGGTCCCTTGGCATCCCCTAAGCAGGACCGCTGCACTCTGCTGGGACGTCCTCAGGCTGGTGACCCGATCCTGCTGGCCCTGCCTCATGCGGGATTTGGACCCAAGAGCCTAGAGCGCATCCTACTACTTGTGATGCTGTCTGCAGGGAGGGGAGAGGTTGATTCACCTGTAGAAAAGGGCAAGAATGGGGTAAATTCATCAGGTAAGTTACTTTCTGTGAGCCGTTTGACCAGTGTATTAATTATGAAGTAGTCTCTCTCGTAGAGTCAGGTGGCAGTGCAAGCCTTCAGGGGCCTTTCCACTTAATTATAAATATTAATTTGTGTGCCAGCCAGCCAGCCAGCACCCTCTCTGCCCCAGATTTTGAGCTGTCTCAGACGATCCCTCCCTCTACCCAGCACACCCTGAGCTGCCCTTTGCTAGGACGGCTTGTTTGTGTGTGCTTCTGCGGTGGTCCCTGATGGAAATGGTTGAGGGATGCTCAGTTTGGGATGGGGGGGTGAATTGAGGGTGACTGCTTGGGTGCTCAGCCTTTGCTTGGGGTCCTCATTGCAAAGCCCTTCGCAGCTTGCCCCGAGTTGTGTGTGCTGTCCCTAAGGGCTGAGGCTTCAGGGCTGTTGGTGCCACTCCCAGCGGGGTGATGGGGATGGAAGTGGGTGCGATGTGCAGCCCCTGACAGGGGCAGTGGAGGCACAGTGGATGCTGTAGTGTGTGCTGGTGCCCGAATTTGGTGCTGGCTCTGTGCTAGTAAAAGGGCTCTGTATGTCAGGGTCATGGAGCATCACTCATCCTTTATGCTGCTAAGTCCCAAAGAGCAGGGAGTCATTTAAAATGTGATTATTCTCCTTTTTTTTTTTTCTTTTTTTGTCCCCTCCACCCCGGGAAAAGAAATCCATAGGTGCTGGTCTTCATCTGAAGGCGAGGGCGTGCGCTTTGCTCAGCTGCTGCGAGCTGGAGCGGTGCCCGAGGGCTGAGCATCCCTCCGCCGGCAGCCAGCCCCAAGGTTTGCAGGTGTGGCTGACCTGCGGGAGCTCACCCTTCATTCCACAGCCTGTAAATAAGTAAAATAAAATAATCATCCTGGTTGCAAACACAAAGCATTGGATTTTTTTTAATTTTTTTTTTTTATTTCCCAGAAAGCATGTTTTTGTCTGCTGGTGATTGCTCACTATTCAATTATACTTTGGGGATTAGCATATATTTCCCATCCTGCCTCCTCTCTCATTTGCATTCTTCCAGTAGCTCCTCTCTGCTGTTTTCTCCACCTGAAGTCTCTTCCCCCTTTCCTGTGAAGAAGTAGAACTAACCCCTTTGCCTGGGTGACCTATAAAAACGCTTTCACTTTTTTTTTTTTTCCCTTCTTCTTTTTTTCTCCGGTACATATGATGAAAAGCATGAGCTCATTGGGATTTTTATAGCCCAATCTGGCAGCTTTTTCAAATAACTTGGATGGTGAGATGTAATTTTAGTTTGGGTCCTTGCCTAAAAATAAAGAATAATTATTAGCACATCAGACGTGGATATTGTAAGTGTTCGAAAAGGGTTTAAATTGTTCTGTAGATACCGGAGCTGCCGCCCTGTGTCAGCACAAAGGTCTGTCATAGCCGAGTCCCACCTCTGTGCTGTGCATCCTGAGGAGCTGTAAGAAATCCTAACGTGTCAAGAAACAACTAAGAAATGGGCTATGCTGNAAAAAAAAGAAAAAGCTTGTTTATAGGCTTAATGAGCAATTAACAGGTGAGATGCTGAAGTCCAAAGCAGGAGGGTGTGTTTTAAGTGTTGTATTTATTATTAGCAGTAACGTGGTGGTGGTGTCTGTGTGTAGTGAAGCCTGGCTGCCGGGAAGAGATGATGTCTGTTATTTAGAGACACTGAAAGGCTTGGGAAAGGCAGACAGAAGCCATTCTTGCATGCCTGGAAGCTTGCTTGGCTTTATCCAGCCACCTCAACTGGTCTAAAGGTGGTCTAGGTCTGCTCAGACCATGCTCAGAGATTCTGGTGGGCCTTGCTGCTCTGGGATGCATGAGTTTCCCAGGAGCAGCTCCAACAGCATGTGGTCCCAGTGCATCCACTCATGCTGGGAGCCACGGCCGTGCCAACAAAAGGATTTGCAGGTACCTATTTTGTAGCTCTGGGTCATATTTTTGTTAATGGTCAGGAGACATGTCTCCAGTGCAACCACCTTGCTCTGGTGTTCTGTCCAAACCTCTTTCCGAAAGAGCTCGTGATGTCCCTTGTCCCCCAGCGAGGACAAGGAGCATGTCACCTTGCCACAGAGGAGTCCCATTCTTAGCAGCTAATTTAGAGCACTGGGAAGTAGTGCCCTGAAATCGCCTGAACCTTGCCTGAAGGCTCGGTGCGACGGCTCCTGAGCCCTTCAAACATATCTGGGTTAGCGGAGGACTTTGCAGCCAGGGCGCTCTTCTCCCTTCTGCTGCAATGGGCAGCCGGTGATGGTCCTGCCCTGGGGAAGAGATGTGTGGTGGGGCTGGGAGTGGTGATGGCTCCACCTCCATCACTCTGCCTGGTTGTGTAGGACTACTGTTCGTACTGCTCTGTGGTGATAGGAGGGAGCTGTTGATCCCACTCTGCTCCCAGAAGCCTTCCAGCTGGGCTTTTCACAGTGCTGGGCTTGCATTGGCAAAACCCTTGGCAGAAGGACTGGAGCCCACATCCAGCCTAGGAACATCCCTGGTCTCCTGAACATGCTCAGCCCTGACTGGGGTCAGCACAGGAGCTACCAAGTGCCTTTCCCTCTGTCCTTTTGGGAGGCTAGTAGGACACCAGACACTGGGAAGTGAGGAGCAAAAGCTGAAGGAGGGTCTTGGGGTCTCCGAAGCAGCACTGGATGCAGCATGTCCTCTACACTGGTATTTTGGGAAGCGCTGGGTTTGCTCTCGCTGGCAGGTTGCATGAAAGAGATGAAAATGCCCATGCTGTTCTCTCTCCCACGTGCTGCTGAGTGGCCGTGCTTTATCATACTTACTGATTTTGATCTTATAACCAATTTAACAACGCAGCTCTCCCTAGCCTCTGGGTGCTTCTTAATTAAATTCCTTTTCTGCTCTCCCATCAGCCCCACGGGTGGTGGGCGCTGGTCATGGGCTGGGGCACAGGGACCATGCTGAAGGGGAATGAGTGAAAGTGGAATCTAGGGTAAAGATGTCCATATATATTGGGGATAAGCAACCTGATACACAGGGATTTGTAGGTGATGCTGGGGTGACACATCCCGACTGCTGCTGGAGCCAGGCTTTGCAGCTGACTGCTTGTGCTGGGGCAAGGAGGAAGAGGGGGCTAGGGAAAAGAGTTGAAACAACCTGGTTTGCTGATGTGAGAGCATTTCTGCTGCTGGGGTGTCCTAGGAAACCCAGCTGCCTTTCTGGAGGGGCAGGTTAGTATCTGCTGTACCTTGGGGAGAGGGGCAGAGAAAGAGTGCTAATTGCTCAGCGCGCCAGAGAGCTGTTCTGGCCTGTAATTAGATGAATTAGTGGAACAATGACCCAATTTCCCTTGGTTTTTGGACTGCTGCAAACAACCCTGAGGTTGCTGCCTCCCTCTGTCCCACTCTCCTCCCCAGGCCCTCCTCTCCCATCCCCTGTACCTATACTGCAGCTCCCCCTCTTCCTGCTTGCCCAGCACCTGAAGACTGAGCCCAGATGGAAGAGGAGTTCACGAGCTCTGGCGCTGCTGTCTGAGCTTCTGTGGCTCTGCCGGCATCTCTGAGCTGCAGTATCTCTATCCCCCTGAGGATTTCCACTGCTGGACTTGGTGTGCACCAACTCCCTTCTGCCCCAGTTTGTTTTCCAGAGATGGGCTTGAAAAAAATCCTTATGTTTTCAAAGAAAATCTCTGGAGTCCTTCCTTTGCCTGCTAGTTGCCTTCCAAGGTCATCAAACTTTCATTACTGTAGATTTTTGAATGCATGTAAGGTTCTCGGCTCCTTCTCAGCGATCCCAGAGACAGGACTCTAAGGAAGCTCCATGTGTGGAAAAAAACAGAGGAGCTGATGGCTGGAAGTGCTGCCAGAGCAGCATGGGTGACCATCAGGGGAATGACCCCCATCTCTGGGGCACCATCTCTGATTCATGTGCCACATGTCTGGAAGGGAGGTTAAACCCATACGGCCGTGATGAGCATGGTGTTGGCAGTGTTGAGACCCCACAGTGTGATTGTGGGGCTGCCAGGGCTGAGTGGCCCCTGGGTGGCTTTGGTTTATCATAGTGGCCTGTGAGCTTTGGTGCCAGCATTGAGCATTGCCAGGCTCAGCGGCATGTGAGTTTTGGGAGACATTGAATCTCTGCCTGCCTAGGGGCATGGTCTTCCTTGTGGCTTTCCCTAGGTTGGCGTGAGAACATGGCTCTTGGCACTGGGGGCTTTGCCTGAGCTAACTCTGCTCTCTCCCTGTCTACCCACAGCATCCTTGCCACCGCTGGGACACACTTCAACACTCATGTGGACCTGCGGACACTGCGGGCCGTGCGTGTGCTCAGACCTCTGAAGCTTGTCTCGGGAATTCCCAGTAAGTTGGATGCTCCTGGTCTTCCTCCCAGGGTGTCCACATCCATCCCTGAGGTCCTTCATAGTGGCAGGGGTTCTTGTGCCACCTCAGAGATGTAGGGTTCAGTCAGGGAAGAGGGGGACAAATCTTCCCATGGAGTGGGGATCTCACATGTCATGTTCCCAGCCAGCCCTTGGGTAACCTGTAGGAGAAGGGACTTTTGGATGGAAATGTTTGGTGTCCCTGGGTGGCATTTTCCCCCACCCAGCCTGTTCTGTGCTGGTACAAGGCTGAGCTCAGCGGCTCACCAGGGCCCACCAGCGGCTCTGCTTCCCTGGCCAGAAGGCGGTGGGTGGATCCTTTCAGGACTGAGGTTTATTCAGGGGAGTTTTAATTTTTTTCTGCAATATTTCATCTGCCGGCACGGGGATAAATAAAGAAACTAGGCTGCTGCCAGCACTGGTCCTCCCATCCTTCCTGCCCTGGGCACCAGCTGGGCAATGTGCTGGATCCGTGCCCTGGGGGTAGCAGGGGGACAGAGCTGCACAGACCATGTCTCACCAAGTCCAGGTGGAACAAGGACTGACAGGATGCTAGAAGAGGGGACCAGATCCAGAAACCAGTCCTCCTGGCGTTTTGTTCTGCAGCCGGTTCCTCCCTGTTCCACCTGAGATGGTGCTTTCCTCCGTGGTCCTCAGCTGCCCAAAGGGATGGTCCAGGCTGTGCTGGCCTCTTGCATCTATCTGATGACTGTCCTTTCTGTTCAGTGTCCTCCTCTTGCCAGAGGGAGGATGGACATGCCCCAGGCAGGGGGTTTGCATCACTGTGTTGAGCTGTGCTCTTTCTTTCCCCTCTCAGGTCTGCAGATTGTGCTGAAATCCATCATGAAGGCCATGGTGCCTCTCCTCCAGATTGGCTTGCTGCTCTTTTTTGCTATCCTCATGTTTGCCATCATTGGCCTGGAGTTCTACAGTGGGAAGCTGCACCGAGCCTGCTACACAAACAATTCAGGTGGGGAGAAGGGCTCTGCACCCCTTTTGTATCCCACGGGTGGGAAACAGCTAGGACGAATGCATGTTGCTGTCGTGGGAAGCCCAAGGCTGAAAAGATCCTACATTTTTCTTCGTGCACAGCAGGCATCACCTGGTTATGTTCAGGATGTCCCAATTTCCTATGGGAGTATTTTGTGTGCTGCCAGGGCTAGTCCCAGCAGAGTCCCCTGCTTTGCCCCAAGCCTGTCTGTGTACAGGCTCTTTGCCTCACCAGTCCCCTGCCTCTCTCTTACCTCTCCTCCTTTGGATCTCTGCTGTTTGCTCGCAGGTGAATTAGAAGAGCTGGACCCCCCTCATCCATGTGGGGTGCAGGGTTGCCCCCCGGGCTATGAATGCCGGGAGTGGATCGGTCCCAATGACGGGATCACGCAGTTCGACAACATCCTCTTTGCTGTGTTGACCGTCTTCCAGTGCATCACCATGGAAGGGTGGACCACAGTCCTGTACAATGTGAGTAGCCCCGCTCTGTGGTCTCTTTGGGCAGCTGGGCATGGAGATGGGGAGTTGGAGATGGTATTTTTGCATGCTGGCAACCAATAAGATCCTGAATTTCCTTTGTGATGGGAATGGGGTTGGTCCTTCCTATTTGGGCAGGAGATGGGTGATAGAGCGGTGTGTGTTACATGTCTCTGGGCAAAGGGAGCCTAAGGGCATGTCCCCCACCTCCAAGCTGGCTGTGCGACTTATTGCGGAGAGTAAAACCTTCTGGGCACAGGCTGCAGCAAACCTTCTGCTCGAGGGCTGTCCCTGGGGAGGCATCCTTCCTTCCCTCCTCCTGCGCTCCCCAGGGCAACTCTGTAAGAGTGGACGTGGTTTTTGGGCACTGTGCATCTGCTCTCCCTGTGGATCAGGCAGCAGATGTGCCTGCATCCTTGTGGTGGCCTTGAAAAGCCTCAGAGCTGGACTCAGACCCCCTCCCTGGGTCAGGGGCAGCATTTCAGTGTCTGACAAGGAGCTGAGATCTTTGGTATTTGTGCTGCAAGTATCTGTCGCTGCTGATGAAGGAGGGGATGACTGAGCTGGGTTCCTGTGGTTTGCAGCTGCTTGAGTTTGCCAATGCCCAAGCCCTTGAGGTGCCCTGGGAGTAACTTGGGGGCAAAGCTGGAAGCAGGAAAAAAGCTGCAGGCAATTACGAAGTGCAATATCTTTGTGGGTGATTGGTTTTATACGTAAGTTTTAGTTTATGGGTTAGAAGCAGCCATTCCAATTCCGTTCCCAGCCTAATTTCAGCATCAATTTTGGCGTCATTGCACCGGGAATGTTTTTATACACTGGTTCCCATAGTGCCTGTAGAGTTGCAGAGTGGCATTGCTCTGCAGGAGGCAAATTGGATGGCTTGCGATGGGGAAGCATGCTTTAAGAGTTACTTGGTTTTGAGCAGAAATGCTGTTTTTTAACCTCAGGTGAGGGCACTACATTGTCAGCTCTGGGGTCCCCTTCCAACTTGATCCATCCCAGGGTCCTTCTGGGAGTGCAGACTGGTGTGTGTGGGCAGACAGACCGTGAAACCCACACTGGGATAGAAAGGGGAGAGTTCATATCAAAGGCTTAACGATGCTGTGAAGATTTGATTTTCCTTGTCCTAAAGGAGATGCTGCTGTCAAGATCTTGCTGCTTTGGTGGGGAATTTAGTCTGGATTGAACCACCTGGGAGTTCAGACCAAAAAAAAGAACATTTCTTGGCTGCTTCTGGTGTATCAATAGGATTAGAGACTTAACTACAGCACTTATTGTCCAGGCATAATTGAGTATAGCGGGAAAGGTGATTTTTCCTGCCTAGTGGTGTGGTTCCCCTGCCTGGAACAGGGCTGGGCAATTCCTGCCTGCTCACACCGCTGTGCCACAGCCTGTGTGTGCCCAGCACTGCCCATGCCTGGCACCGGCAAACTGTCCTGCACCTTCTCTCTTGTATTAATGACTGGCTGTCTGCAAAAGCCAGAGGTTGATTCCGTCAATGCTCCCCATGTCACCTACTATCCTTCCTTTGGCATCTGCAGCAAATAGCAGGCGGTGCTGGAGCTCCAGTTGTGGTGTGCAGAGAGCTAGATCTTACTGGGGGTTAAGGGTGCGAGATGCTGTTGAGAGCACTGATAACTATGCTCTGCAGGACCTACCCTGTGGGATCCCCTATTTACCACTATTTAGCCACTAAATTGGGAGCTCTCTGGGTCACCTGGGAGCCACAGCCCTGGTATCTGAATACTCTTCCCAGCACCAGTCTCAATGCCAGGCAGAGGCACTAAGTCACTGTGTCCCCGATGGCTGGGACCGTAAGGTGCCTCCCTTTCCTGCTCCTTTGCAAAGAACCAGCTATTATTTACCTATAATGGAAAGGATTAGGGACCTTATTTGGCTTTTAATTGAATGAGCATTGGGACTTTGGTATAGTAAAATGCTGCTGATTCACTTTGGGAGGCGGCGAGGGACAGACAGTGTTCCCAGCACTGTCAGGCTGCACCTCCCGCCCTCCCCAGGGGCATGGGCTGTCTCACAGGGTGCCTCTAGGTTGCAGAGGATATGGATGCTCAGACCTTTTGCTACCTGGAGGCAGCAAAATGGGCTTCTGCTTTTGCTTTTTTTTTTTTTTAATAGAAAAATGGGTGTACATATGGGGGTTGTGGTCCTCAGGGGATGCTGGAGGAGAGCTGGACAAGGGTTGAAGGCCACTGGGATGCTCTGCTATCACTTTCATCATTTGGAGCAGCATATCAGAGCAGGCTCCCACTGCTAACCAGCATAGACTGCCCAGCACATGCCTCAGGTTTGGGTAGATTGGCAGGGGACTGTCTGCTTTCCCACCAGAGTACAGTGGTGAGAGGCTATGTCCTTGCAGGTTAACGCCTTGCAGAGGACGTGGAGATCGCAGGAAAACCACTTGAGCCATATCTCAAGAAAATTTCATACTATAGAATTCCCCCGTGTAACTGTATCGTGACTTTAAGATCCATTTTTCCACAATTTTACCAGGTCTAGAAGCGCGCTCCTGGAATTTGTAGATAGCTTCGCGAAAAGCTAATTGGCCCTGTGGTACTTTCCACGTGTGTCATTGCATGGATGTACTCACTTTTCACCCTGTTTTTATCAGCCTTGCGTGCAATGCTGTCTTGGTAGGCAGAAATCACAGCATAGGTTAAAAAAAAAGAAGAAAAAAAGCCTTACACTGTGGACTGTTACAGCTTTTCCAGCTCCTGTCTCTGGAAGCGCGAAGGACTTTAATTTCTTTTAGAGGAGGGTTTTGGCTTTGTGGTTCCTCTGGCTGTCTCTGCTGTTAGAAACAGGGGCTAAACATTATTTTGCTTTTCTTTTTATACTAGAGCAGATGCCCCTTCCCTGGGCTGGCTTGAGACCAAACCTGGTTTCTGTCGGGACAAGAGGGAAAATGAGTGCTGGCAAAGAGGCTTGCTGTCCTACTTCTCCACCTCTGCTGGCGTGCCAGCGTGGGTCAGGGGATGGCTTGCAGTTTTATCATTAAACAGTGTTGCTGGGGCCATGGGGGGAGAGCGGCAAGGCCATGCCATGGGGTGCTGAGCACTGGGGCTGACCGGGCACAGCACAGGCCCTCGGTGGTGCTGGTGGCTTCATACAGAATCGTTTAGGTTAGAAAAGACCTTTAAGATCATCATGTTCATCCAAGCAGATGCTCAGCCTGGATCCCCCTGTCCTAGGCAGCAAAGAAGAGAAGAGTTTGAAATCGTGATTTCCTCTGAAATGCCAACTTGAGAGGCTGTATTTATTCACTGAGATTGTTTATTTGTTTTCCCATTTAGAAGTGCTCAGCTGCTGTGCTTGCAGGTAGTGAGGAGGAGCCTGGCTTGCCAGGAGCTGCCACTCTTCTTTTCCCCCCACGCTGCTGGGAGCTGAGATGGGAAGAAAAACACCCATGGCAAACACGTGCTGGGGCTGTGGGCTGACCTGGTGGGCTCTGCAGTGAGAGGGGTCAGCCCTGCCTGGCCCGGCCCTGCCCCTTGCCCGGGGCACCGCTCTATGTTCTCCAGAGCTGGTAACACCAGCCACGCAGCATGGGAACCGTGTTGGGAATTGGTTAGTGCAGAACACAGGAAAACACAAGTACGTGGGGAAAGCTGCTGGGAGAGCTGGGAATGTGAATGGATGCAGGCGAGGGAGCCAGAGCTGCCTGCACCTCCTGACAGTGTTGCTCATGGGGGGCTGTGGCTGCCACAAGGTGCCAGTGGTGGCAGTTGTGGGTGGTTGCTGAGGTTGGAGGGCGCCACAGGTACAAGTGTGAGCACATGTCCACCCATGGCTTTGGGCGACCCTGTTCATGCTGGAAGAGGCTCCAAATGTTTCACAAATGCAGCACGGCTGGTGCAGCGGACCAGAACCTGCTGTGCAGGGAAAGCCTGTTTCCCTGCATAGATCTGGCCGTCAGGTTGCACTCCTGATCCTGATGTGGCCTCAGTAAAGTCCTGAGACCTGGAGCAACCTGCAGACAGACAGGAGTACCTGCATGGCAGTGATAACCACGCTCCAGCTGGGTCATGCAGAGACCCGGCTTGACTTGCACAGGACCATGGCTATTAGCAGCCACGAGTGAAAACATTTGACTCCTTAGCACATGCTGGAAGACCACCCATGCTGCTAATTAAAAATGCTTCGCAAGACCTAATGGGAGCCAGTCGGCCACAGTTGCTTGCTATAAACCCAAAGAGAATCTTGTGGCACAAGGGATTAGCACTGTAGGGAAGCAGGAGGGCAAAAAGTTGCAGGGAGCCTTAGGAGACACCAGGACTGGGAATCTTCTGGGTGCTTTTGCAGTAGGAGGAGAGCATTTGTTTGGGGTGGAGGAAAGAGAATCAAGTCCTTGGCAGCTTCCAAAGTACCTACTGAAAGGCAGAGCTTGTGGGCAGATCTGTGTGCTGTAGCCTCAGGGGAGATGGGGTGTGCGGGTCTCACAGCCCCGTGCAGAGCTCAACAGCCGCCTGCAAACCGCCCGGCGGCTGCAAACACACTCCTTAGGTGTGAAAGCATGAGCCCTGTATGCAGAGACCGGCAGCAGAGACTTTACACCCTCAAGAGCAGCTGTAAAACACCGAGTGACTGCAAGGAAGGGGGTTTGCAGCAAGAGTGACTCAGCCGCCACGTGCTTCCTGCACACCCGAGGTGTTGTGGCCAGGAGGATGCAAGGGGAGAACACCCTGTGGGAGAGCTGGAGACCAGCATCGCCCTGGTGTTTGGGTGTCTCATCTGAATGTGGGGTGCAAAAAGGCTGAGGTGAAACTTACACGTGAGAGGAGTCTCACCACGTGCATGGGTTGGGGTTTTATGCTGCTGAGCATGGGACTGGGTTTTCAAAAGTTGCCTTGATCCAGTTTTGACCATGAAGCACAAAACCTGAGATCTTCTTCTGGAGCCTGGTTTTCAAGTGTGAAACATCCAGCCTTTTTTGAAACGGGGGGCTGTTCAGGCAGCCCTGATTTGGTGCTCTGTGGGAAAGGGGGGACATGTTAAATCGCTGGCTGTGCTGGAGCACATGGATTGGAAATGGGTGCAAGGATCATCTGTCCTGATCCCTGCCAGATCCCTAGCTGCACTATTTGTGTGGCCTTGGAGGAGGAATGTGCTACAAATCAGTTATTTTTTGTGTGTGTGTGTACAGAATTGCTCATTAAATTACTCATAAATTCCTGGACAATTGTCCCTTGGGATGCTCAGCACTCAGCTGCTCCCCCTGAAACACCCATGCATGAACAGTGTGAGTGGGACCTGGGCATCATACAGGTCTTGGTGTGTTTCTCCTCTTGCCTTTTGGAGAGCAAAGCCAATGCTTATGTGCAACCAGGGACTGAATAAATTAATGATTTGACTAGAGAGGAGTTTGGTCCTGTTGTTTTTTGCTTGGACCTGGAGCTGAAGTGTGAAACCTCCTTGAGCCCTGGTGCTTCCAGGAGCTGCTGCAGGTCCTTTGGACATCAGTGCCTGTCTCCTGAGGTCTCTGCTCCCAAGGTGCTGGACATATCCCAAAGGTTGTAGGTACTCAGCAGCAAGGGCCAGTGGTGCAAAGACCACCCAAACCAGCGCCTGCCCTGACATCATGGTGATGGGCAGAGCACTGAAGGAACTCAGTACAGTAGTGGCGTCACTTCTGGAGGCTTGAGTCTGCCCTGCTGCTCCTTTGGGCACTGTGGAGGATGAAGCTGGGACTGTGATGTGTTAACTGTGGCTCCTAGCAAGGAGTGGTAGAGGCCAGAGCTGGTGTCTGGGAAGAGGAGGGAGACAGACTGGGGAGCAGAGGAGATGGGAGGAATGGCAAAAAGGGGAAACTGCTTGGCTTTTTAGCCCTCTGTGCCCTGGAATGATGCCAGGCTCTTGAGCTGGAATGCTTGCAAAGGGAAAAAGGAGTCCCTTCTTGTGTGTTTTAAATTAAAATGCAACACAAAAAATATCCTGTCGGGGAGGCATGAAAATTTAATCAACACCCAGTGCTCTTAGCAGCTCAGTAGCAAGCACAGATCTTAATGCTTCTGCAGCTATTCCTGGTGGCTCCCGGCCGTGCGGGTAAAGCGAGCTGTGGTGTGTGGGGGGGACAGGGGCTGCCAAAAAGTCCCTGGCACTTGTGGCACCGCAGGACAGAGCCCCTTCCCACCTCTTCCTCTGAAATGTTAACACTGAGCGTTTTAAGTGTGATTAAGTTAGTGAGGACTTCAGAGAGGAGACTTTTAAGTTCCACCCTGAAGGTTTAAAACCTTCCTAACCTTAAATGAAATGAGCTATTTTTCCCCGAAAGCCTCTTGTTGGTGCCTGAGCCGGCAGCTAGTGTGCTGCCAGCCGTGGGTGCTAGAGCCCAACCCCAGCAGGCACACGTGTTCGACAGGCAGCCTGCTTTACCCTCTTCTCCCGTTGGAAAGAACGGCTCTTTCTCCACACTCAGCAAAGCCAGACCCTCACCAGCTTGCCAAATGTTCCTGCCTTTTTCTTCCCCCCCACCCCCTTTTCCCTCTGTGTGTGTGTGTGTGTGTGTATGCGCTGAAATGACACAGCAAGAAACAAACTGTGTCTGCTGGATCCCCAGCTTTGCAGGCATGTTCTATCAAAAGCTCCCTGCCCACACCCTCCTCCCTGCCCGCACGGGAAAGTCTTGTTCCTAGACCGTCTGCCAGCAGGAGTAGAGGAGCAGAGGGGTTGGTGGAAAGAACTGATCCTCTGGCACCGATGCTGAAAAACTCCGGGTTCAAGGAGGTGGGGTGGCAGGAGGGTCTTGGTGCTGCCTGTTCCCCCCGTTGCTCATCTTTGTTAAGCCCAGAACCTGTAATTTCATCAGTGGGTTTGGTGCTGAAAATTGTCCTGGTTTTACAAAGCTGTTTTCATGCCTCTGTGGTGGTGTATGTGTTGCTGTGCATCAGGGCTGGATTGTGGGTGTATTGGTGTCCTCAGTGAGGTCACATCTGGGTCTGTTGCTCCAGAGCATCACAACCAGAGCTGGGGATGTTCCTGCATACAGGAAACATCATGCGGTTCAAGCTGCCTCTTTGGGATTGCAGTGTGCTCAGAACAAAGAAGGGATCCAGCCTGGCAATCACCAAATCCCATTGAAAAAACACCCCAAAATCATGATCCCATGAAAACCATGCCCCACTGAAGCATGCAGGCTCCAGATCCAGCTGGAGAGGCAGCAGCTCTGGCATGTGTCTGAGACCAATGCTGAGGATCTGAACTGAGTCTAAGGAAAGCTATGGAGCTTTGCAAATCCTCTGTCAGGAACAGTTCAGTCTGCCTGCAGGACAGTTAGGGGACTGCCCTCATCTGGGGCTGGGGAAGGTGCAGGGGGGATCGAGGAAGGTGGGGGTTCAGGAGGAGAGGTGGGGGCAGGTGGGGGGTCACAACCAGGGATGGTTGAGGGGAAACCAACCACCCCCCAAAAAAACCTCGAACCCCACAAAACAAATCACCGAACCCAACAATCTCAGCCACTAGAGCATGCCCTGAAGTGCCACATCTACACGTTTCCTAAATACCTCCAGGGGCTGTGATTCCACCACCTCCCTGGGCAGGCTGTTCCAGTGCCTGACCACCCTCTCAGTGAAGTAATTCTTCTTGATATCTAATCTAAACTTCCCCTGCCACAACTTCAGACCATTTCCTCTGGTACTGCTGTTATTCCCTTGGGAGAAGAGGCCAACACCCACCTCTCTACAACCTCCTTTCAGGTAGCTGTAGAGGGCAGTGAGGTCTCCCCTCAGCCTTCTCTAAACTAAACATGCCCATGGGCGTGTTTAATTTGGAGAATAGGAGGAGAAGGAGGTGATGGCGGCGTGCATGGGGACAGAGTCTGTGGATCAGTGCTGAGACATCTGGGTGCAGTTTCTCAGTGGATCAGAGAACAGAACAAAAATTGGTCTCCATGCCTATTTCAGATGGTTTTAATATTTTGCAATAGTAATGCATTTGCTGCATTCCACGTAGAAAAATGAAATATATTGTTTTTTTTTTTACTGTCTCCCTACTCCTTACCCTTCCTTGCACACATGCACAGACACGAGCATGCCCACGTGCTGCTGGGCTTTGCTGAGCTTCGTGCACTCCTGTCTGACCCAAGCACACCAGAGCAGACCCAGGGCCAGCAAAAGGCAGCGCTGCAAGCAGGACATCGGGCAGGAGGTGCCCATCCTGCCCGCAGACCCCTCCGTGGGGCCGTGGCAGGATGCATCCAGCTGCGGGCCAGCCCTGGCCCTGCAAAGGAAATGTACCAATTTCCTCATTAACCTGATTTGGAAAAGCAAAGCATTTTCATTCAGATATTGTCCAGCTCTGGGGTCGCTGATGGATACCAGGCAGGGCTGGCAGGAGCAAAGCATGGCCCTGCATGCAGGAGATCAAATTACCGCTATTAAAGGGAAGAAAGAGATCTGTTACTGCGCTGGGGAGAACAGCGGCGGGTGTCAAGGTCTTGAGGGAACTGGTTAGGTCAGGGAATCTGCTATACAGTGTGTTTTTTTCATTTCCGTCCCCTCCTTTTTGCTGGGATATGGAGATTTTGAGGCTGTTCCTGCTGGCCTGTGTGCGTTTCTCATAGCTTGCCGGGAGGATGCGGTTGGGGGCCATGGAAGTGATGTTGGGGGCATGGCATCAGCAGTGATGGGGGCATGGCTCGTGTCACCACCAGGTGAAGCCCATTAAGAGTTGCCAAGCTGAGGACCTGGCATACAAATCATGGGAGCTGTGGTGTTTTCGCACCCACTGTCCCAGCATGTCTGCTCTGCTGCTGCACTGGGCGGCAGGCCACCAGGAAATGCTGGGGAAGTCAGGCAATGCATCCAGGGCAAAGCCTTCTGAGATCCTGGCTTTCTAGAGAGCTGGAACTCTTCAGCCTGGAGAAGAGAAGGCTGAGGGGAGACCTTACTAACGTTTATATGTATCTGAAGGATGGGTCGAAGGAAGACAGAGCCAGACTCTTTTCAGTGGTTCCCAGTGACAGGACGAGGGGCAGTGGGCACAATCTGGAACCCGGGAAGTTCCATTCAAATACGAGAAAAAACTTTCGGGTGCCAGAGCCCTGGAACAGGCTGCCGAGGGAGGTTGTGGAGTTCCCTTCTCTGGAGATCTTCAAGACCTGCCTGGATGGCATCCTAAGTAATGTGCTCTGGGCATTCCTGCTTCTGCAAGGGAGTTGGACTAGATGATCTCTAGAGGTCCTTTCCAACTCTGACAATTCCTTGATTCTATGATTCTCCATCATCCCCAAGCATCCTTGCTGGGATTGCAGCTGGGGGGACAGCCAGTCCTCTCCTGCCTGGCTGTGGCAGTTTGGACAGTTTGATCACCCTGTCCCTGCCCATTAAAGCCTGCCTGCAATGCAGGCAAAGCCGCAGATCCCTGTGGGACTTCTCCAGGGAGTAGGAGATCCTTGGCAGAAGGCTACAAGGAGAGTAGGATGGGGCCACCCATGTTGCTGAAGGTCCTATGGACTCTTCCCTGCCCCTGTAGTGCAGCACTGCCATATGCCCTGGGCATTCATGGCCAGTTGGTTACAGTAATGAATGTATATTACCTCAATCTAATTATGTACAGTTTTGGTCTGGATTCAAACAGAAATCACAGAGGCTCTCTCCTAATGCAGATGGATTTTGACAGGGGGCTCAACTGCCTATGGGGCGTCAGCACGGGCAGTTGATGTTGGCCAAACTGGTCATGGAGGTCTGTAGGACCTGAAGTGGGATCCCGACCCTGTTACTAGACACTGGAGAGTAAATGAAGGCAGATTGCTGTGTGAATGAAGTCCAGTGTCTCCTCATGTCTTGCTGCTCCCCAAATGAGTTGGCTGCCCACAGCCTCAATCCCTGGTTCCCCTCCCCGAGCTGGTGGGCAATGACTGGCCATTAAAGGAACCCTGTACAGGCAGAACTCGCTTTCTGTTTATTTTTAGGTAGGAGAGACTGAATTTGTAGGGCTTTTTTTTTTATTATTTTATTTTTTTTCTCTTTAATTTCCCCCCCTTCCCCTGTAGCAAAGAAATCCTAAAGTTTCCCATGTGAATGCAGCCCGAGGGAGGGTACGTGTGGGCTGCGAGCTTGTGCTTTGCATTCGGCTCGGGTATATATTTAGACTTCTTTAGATTTCTGGCCCCCCGAGTGAGACCTGCTTTTGCAGCTCCCTGTGCCTTTTCCCGCCCTTTGAAAAAAAAAGAGAAGAAAAACCACACCAAAAAACAACACGAGAGCTGCTGAAAGAATAATCCCGTGCTGGGGGTTGGGAAGTGGGAGCCAGCAAGGGCTCCTTTGCCAGGTACCTGCTGTGTAGGCTCTGTTCCCCTGTGTGGTTCTTGCCCCCACTCCTTGGTGGTGTCATTTATAGGCTTTGCTGGCAGTGGGATGAGTTGTGTCCAAGATGTGAGTGTGGTGGTTCGGCTCCATCTGGGGGTCTCCACCAATGCCTTGGCATGAGAAACACCCTTGGGTGTGTAGGTGTATAGGATGGAAGTGGCACCTTCCACCCTTTGGGGAAGCTGTGGCTCCCTAGTCTTCACTGACCAGCTCACTTTGGTTGTGTTGGTGCGTCATGTATTCCTGGAGACAGCAACAAACACATTTCTCAGTCTGGTGGCCATGGGAGAGCTTGGGTGGTTTAGGCTGGTGGGGTGGATATGAAAAAGGTGGTTGTCTGAAAGGGGAGGGAAAAAGCAAGAAAGATTAGCCATGAGGCAGCTTCTTCGCGTCCCCAAAGGCTTGACTGAGCGATGGGGCCTGGTCTCCAGCACAGGGAGCCTGGGACAGGAGAGAGGAATTTCTTCATTAAAGGAGTTGCAGCATTCATGTAATTTGGGGATTGAACTTCCTGTGTCTACCCTGACCTCTGCACATGAGGGTCTCCTGGTAGCTTCAGCAAAGTGGGGGAAAAATGTTGGGAAGGTGCAGCAGACCAGGGCAATGAACCACTGCCTATGAGGGATATTAGGAACAAACAGTGCCTCAAAGGGATGGGAAAAGGGGCTGCTCAGTCAACACAACTACATCTTGGTGCTAATGAAGTTAAGAATGCTGTGGGAGCTACCAAAAGTCACACTGACACAGACCTCATTGAAGGATGCTCAAAGGGGCAGCGAGTAGTCCTCAACTCTGCAGATGGAAGCAAGACCCAGCGAAATGACGGCTGGGGAGATTTGGACACAGATGGCTATTTCACCCTGGCTTTTGGTCAACACTGAGACAGAGGCGACGTAGAGGTCTGGATAGTGGGAATGAGGACACAGGCACAAGGGCAGCTGGATGTGGAAGCCAGGCAATGAGACCATCACACCCATCAGCCCGGCACTCAAGATAACCCCCTCCCCATGCTTGGAGGGAGCTGGCACATGAAATGGCAGGTCTGGTAACAAGTATTTTTAACAACTCCATCGAGTTGGGGGAGGCACCATCTGACTGGAGAATAGCGAACGCGATGCCTATATTTAAAAGCGGGGGGAGGAGGGGAAAAAAAGTAAAAGCAGGCAGGAATAGGACTGTAAGCCTGACCTCAATCGCATGCCATTTTGGAACAGGTTTGGAAGGCAAAAGATGAAAATGAATCATGGGTTTGCCAAAGGTAGGTCACGCCAGGCTAACCTGGCATCAGAGACCTGGAAACGTGTAGAGCTGCTCTTTGTAGTAGTAAAGCTTTTGCTCTGGGAAAGTGTTTATGAAGTGGAAAAGAGGGGAAGGAGAATAGGAGCTCTTCGAGGCTTGCAGGGAGGCAAGTGGTGTCTGGATGGTCCTGGGTTGTGTTGAGGGGACGTAGTGGCTGGTGACGACCATCAGGACTCGTTGGGGATGAGTCATATGTTTTCCAGCATTGACTGGCTGGAGACAGAGCTGAGGGAACAGAGGTTGCCACCCTGGGTTGGAGGAGTTTGAGGGCTGGAAGAACAGATGTGGGATGTCATGAGAAATGGAAAGGGGGCACAGGTTTTGCTGATTGGGAAGTAGTAGTGTGGAGTAGGAGGAGGGGATGAGTGAGTGAATGCAGGTTGACTGCGGGTCAGCAGTGTCCTGGAGGATCAGGGAGGTTTGCAGGCAAGATGGCAAAACCTCAGTGGCATCATGCAGGAATGGAGTGGAATCCATCAGAATCACTCACTCAGGTCTCCTGTGTCCAGGGAAGATGAATTGAGCCTGGATTGGAGCAGGGAAGGGGCTACTAGATAAAACAGGGAGGGAGAGCCGGTCATACAAGACAGAGCTGGAGGATCCTTGCTTTGGCTAACAAAGCAGAGGCTGGGGTTGGCCATAATAGCTATCCATAAATACGTCAGGATGGGAAACAGTATTTCAGCCAAAGGCCAATGCTGGTAAAAGAACAGAGGCATATGTAAAATCACCACAAATAAATTTAGGTTGAAAAAATAGGGCAGCCATTAGAGAATCTGCTTGAGGATCATTCCAGTGGGAACAGTGAATTTTTAAGGTTGAGTTGACGACAGGGGGAGATTACCTGATGAGGGAGGGTCGGCAGTTCTGTGAGACTCTGGTGGTCTGTGCCCTCTTTCAGGCAAATGCAGCCAGGTGCGGTGGTTTCTTTGGTTTCACTGGCAGGTGTTCTTCAGCTTTGGGAGTAGAGAGATGGGAATGCTCGTGTGTGTGCGTACACATGTGCACACATGCTCTTCTGTGTGCTGATGCCCTGCCGCACTGGGTGCTTTGTGGTCATGCTTTATACCATGGGCTAGAGAAGCAGTGGAAGATGCAGAGCCTGTGAAATGCCAAGCCCCTTGTGTCTCCCAGACAAGCCCCTTTGTCCCCGGACTTGGGCCTTCTGCAGCCTGGGTGCTGCAAAGGTGCTGGAGCAACTCTTCCAGCGTCTTGGGGAATAAAAGGGCAAATTTTGCAGTCAGAGTGTCTGAGCATGTGCCAGATGAGAAGCTGGAGCCACCGTAGCCTGGCTGGGTATCACTAGCTCCTGGGTTTGTAGAGAGCATTTGGATGTGCTCTGGGAAATTTATCTTGGTGTTTGAGGGCCCTGACAAAGCTAGCACCAGCCAGGGACCCCCATGGCTGCTCAGGGCAGGACTGTTCCTGGGCCTGCTGGCATTCTCCTGGGTGGCTGGGACCATTCCTGAGCTTGCTGTGGTCAGTAGTGTGTTCTTGGGTGTGTGGGAGCCACTGGCTGCTAGCAATGCTTGACATGTAACCTCTGAAAACCTCTAAAATCTCCCTAATCCACCCCCATGGGAGCTGGTTACACAAATGCACAGAGGTAGAAATCACAGACAGCCTGTCCTGGCAGGCCCCTGCTAAGCCCCTGCCTCAGCTTTTCCACCTGAGTGTCCTGGTGCCACCAGCTTTGGCCTTCTCCACAAACTGCAGTGGGAGGAGGTGGTCTGGGTGCTGCTGCTGGTATTACTGCCTGATAACCCCAGGGAAACTGCCCTCTGCTCTGTCATCTCATCCATGTCTCCCACTTCATCTCCTGCTGCCCATCAATGCATATCTCTCTCTCAAAAGGGGAGAATGCCAAAGGAAGAGTGGAAATGGACAGTCAAGGGGGACGGTTGTCTCCTTTGCCTGTAGGAAAGGAGCTCATCTATTTTGCATCCTCCAAGGACCTTGGAGAAAGCCCATGATTTTGGGTCAGGAGCCAGTTTCAAAGTGGTATGGGTGCCAGGTACCCAATGGCATCTTGGCAGGGAGCTGAAGCTCAGCCAGACTTGGGCTGAAGGGTTGCATGATGCCTTGGAAGCTGATGCCATGGCAAAGCATGCTGTTAGAACAGAGCACAGTGGCGTGGGTGTCTCTGGAGGGCAGTGATGAGCATTGGCTGTATAGGCTTCCCATGCGTCATTCCCACCTTCCTGCACTTGCTTCTCCCACGGCCCTGAGAAAAGGGGCTGGTGGTGGACTGGGGCTCTTGAAAGGTGCGAGACTTTGAGAAGACTTGTGGGGCCAAAGGAGGAGGGCGTTGAGTCCTTCCAGGTGCTTTCCCCAACCTCAAAGTCCTTACTGCTGCTCACTGACGGGAGCTCCTTGGCGCTGGGGTTCCTGCCCACAGCATTCCCCTCCCTGCTGCTGTGGTCAGTGCTTCCAGCGGGATTTACTGGCATTGCCCTTCCTGCCTTGGGCTCAGTGTCAGGGTGGTGGGGATGCTCAGCTGAGGTTCCTGCTGATGCCTTGGTTGCTAGAGGAAGACTCAGGTGCCGTGACTTTCTCTCCTTCATTGGAGATGAGCTTCTCCCCTTGCAGAGCCTCATCTCGGCTCTTGCACTGGCTGACCGGGAGATGTGGTGACAATGACTCAGACGAAGATGAGGGCTTAATTAGCACAGGGAGAGGGGGGGAAGAGAGAGAAAAGAGAAAGAGCCTTTCATTGCAACAAGATTGATACCACCTCCCCCAGACAGTCACGTTCTGCCGCATCACCCTCCAGCCCGGCGTCATGTGTGCCGTGCCTGACACTGGAGAACAAATGGGGCCTGGGAAGCAGCTGCGAGGTACAGAGGGGCACTCCTTTATTAAAAGCCTCAGTGAATAAACGTCTGGAGGTATAGAGTAGGGTTTGCCAGCAGACTTCTTAGCTGTCGGGCTTTGCCCTGCGGTTAGATCTCCCCTCTGCTGTCAGCAAATCAGGGTTGGGGTACCACAGCCAGGATGGGAGAGTGTCTGTGATTTATTACTGATGATGCCACAACAAAATGCCCATGTGAAGATGTGGAGCTTGTCTACACCAGTCCCTTTCCCCCTGTGCATGGAAGGACAAGCACTGGCTGCCTCTTCTTCAGCCGCCAGCTTCCCTGGCCCTAAGGGAATAAATCGTTCCCTCTTAGCTCGGCCAGCACTGCTGCTGCAGGGCTGCTTTCCTCTGTCTTGATGGGATGTGCAGGGGAGCACTGAACCAAGCTGCCAGGAGGGGCATGCTCAGGGTGGTCCCAGTGCTCTCAACACCACAACTTTGGGCTGCACACCCCTGGACCTCTGCTTGCTCACCACTGAGAGACTATAGCACTGTCTTACAGCCCCCATGTTCTGGCAAGGGTGATAGGAGGAGGCAGAGGAGAGCAGTCTTGCCCAAAGCGGGTTATAGACCATGGAAGAGAGTGTGATTGGGGCACTGCTGGTCAGGAGCTCCCCTGCACAGGCAGCCCCTGGTGCCCATCAAGGCTTGGCAGGCATGGCCACATCACCTCGAGGAGCCTGGTGTGGTCAGCCTCGAGGGAGAATCAGCACCATCCTGAAGCTAACACACTCTGCCTCTGCCGCAGGTGCTGATGTTGAAGATAACGTCACACATGTTTTTTCTTTCCCCTCCAGACCAATGATGCCTTAGGAGCCACGTGGAACTGGCTGTACTTCATCCCCCTCATCATCATTGGATCCTTCTTTGTCCTCAACCTTGTCCTGGGAGTGCTGTCAGGGTAAGCAAGATGCTGTCCTTTGCCTCCAAGCCATGCCTGTCACGTATCTCTGAGCCCTGAGGTTGGCCCCTGGTACCGCTGTGACCCCCAGGACCCAGGACCTCAGTAGCTGGTTCCCGCTGTCCTCTCCCTCCTTGCCTGCCCCACAACATGGGATCACTCCCCAGCTCTGCTTAGCATCTTTGCTTCCTGGGGAGCCCTGAAGATGCTTTCTTGCTGGTTTTCCTTGCTGAAGAGCTCATGGTTTTGGTCACCTGTGAGAAATGATCAGCGTAGACCCTCTGGCTGCTTGGGACCTGCTGGAGGGGAGGGATATGGAAGTGCCTTGTGGAAATGTGTTTTGAGTAGTGGGGTGTGCTGGCTAATGGAGTGTGGTAGGTGTGGGTGCGGATGGGTTTGGGGCACACATGGTAGTGATGTGGGGCACCTCCACTCTGTGCTGGGAGGGTATGCCCAGTACCGGTGAGGGTGCCTGGGGTGCACATGAACTAGCTGGGAACACAGGGACAGCACATCTGTCCCTATTCTGCTCTTCCCATGGGGAAGGAGGTTTTAATCCAAGCCATTAAACTGGGTTTGGAGAGAAAAAGGCTTCTTGTCTCCATGACAATGAACTGTGGTTGCATCAGCAGATCCTCAACCTCAACCGCTGGCAGGGGTTGATGCCTCGGGAGAGCTTACCCTCTCCTGCACTGGGAGAGCTATGTGGCTCCTCTATCCTTGCTGCAGGTGGCAGAGGGGACCCTGTGCTCAGCAACAGGTAATTTTTTTCTAATTGCCCATCATGGAAAAAAAAAAAGCACCCCTATAACACTGGTTTGGCCAGCTGGAAAGCCCTTAGATACAGGGATCAATAGAGAGATTCGCTCTGGTCATCTCTACCGCTGTCCTAAGTGTCCCTGTGAGTTCAGGTGTGGTGGTGGTGGTGGTTTCAGAAGTGCTTCTGAAGAGGCAGGCTGGGCTTTGGGGTTTGCTGGTGGATTGAATTTCCCCAGCTCTCCATCTGTGGTCTGACAGAGTCCAGGGGGTCTGGGGACAGGCTGCAGGAAGGACTTCATGCTGCCTTGCAGGGAAGGGAGCTCTTATGGAGGATGAAGACATCCAGTGTTGGGTGGCTTTTACATTTCTTGTGCCACATCCAGCTTGGAGTTTTGAGCAAAGTCCAACTGGGTGTCAATGTCAAGCAGAAACTTTCCTACAAAAGCCCAGAGAAGGGAAGTTAGGAAGCTCAGGGCTAGGCAGCTGGAAAAGTCCCCTATTTCAGTGTTGAAGTGTGTCAACATAGCGTGTTATATGGACAGTGATGCTTTTGGTGCTAATATGATGCTGAAAATAGCCTTGGGATACATCAAGGTAGCACTACTCTGGCCTGCAAGCCAGCTACTGGCAGGAGAACTACAGGGTGGTTGGTGGGATGCCTGGCTCATGCCCTGGTCCATGCTCAGTGCTTTCCTGTGCCAGGACTGTGCGAGGCAGCTGATCCTGCGCCCGCTGAATTGTATGCAGTTGTCTAGGGCTCTTCCCAGGCGCCGGCTGGCATTTCGACTGTTTGTTTATTGCTAATAGGGTTTGTATTGGGGAAGGATGCAAGTGGGTGGGTGGCCTAATTGGCAATGGAGATGCTCTCATGGCGTGCCAGATACCTAGGGAAAAGCATGACTGCTCAGCTCCCTGGAGGGCTGAGCGAGGTGAGTGGAGGTGGCGAGCTGGGCTTTACCACCTGATGGCAAGGCCACCTCAGGTGCCCTCCAGCTTGGCCACAGCAACAGGCATCCCCTGCGGCTCGGTGGATGCAGTAGCTCGACAGTGGCAAAGCTTCCTCTTGCCAAAGTTGCTGTCGGAACCACAGAGGGTGCAACGCCAGGCGGGAGAAGGTACTTCTGCATGCAGACAACACCCGTCCTTGAGTGCAGTAAGAAGGGCTTTGCTCCTTGCTTTGCTTGCTTAGTTTTTATTGTTTATAACACTTCTCACAATCCTCTTGTGCTGTGGCTCTGCTGCGGGAGGGGAAGGGTGACCTTTCCATCCCTCAGTCTCTGAGCTGGATGAGCAGCCAGGGTCTGGCTGGATCCCCCGCATACCCTGAGGCTGGGCTGAGCTGGTAGTAGAAGGTCACTTTAGGGGTGAACTCCATGGAAACAACTCCACATGAAGGAGACCTTTCCAGCATTGTGCATGACGACACTGATTTGGGGAAGACAGGCAGCCATGCCTGGCTAGCTGAAATCACAGTTGCTCTGTTAACTCGTGGTGCAGTGGTGAACAGTGAGCCCTGGTAGCTCACTTGAGGAAACCTGGACACATGTTGGTGGCAAACTGCACCATCTACACTGGCAAATAATGAAGTCCACTTGGGCTTTCTAGCCTTCTTCAAGTTCACTTTTGTGAGCTGCTGCAGAGCTGCCTCTCAGTCCTTGCTTTGTCTCAGCAGTGGTTTTCTTTGGGGAAACAATCAAACACCCAAGGCTGGTCCTGAATGCGAAGAGGCTGCAGGAGGACATTTGTATGTTTAACTTGCCACCATCAGAAGATTGCCAGAGCCCAGATTTAGCAATCTTCTGGTTGCGATGCGCATCTCTCCCAACAGTCAGTTCCCCAACTGTTAAGCTGAGGCATGACCTCCGTGATGTAAACAGCCTGGATCCATCTGCTCCTAAGCACAAAGTATGTGGGAGAGGAAAAGAAATGATTTCCATCACACTGTGGCTCCTCAGTTTTTCTCTCTAAATACTAACACATACACATGCACTGGAATTGCTTGCAATGCTATTAAGAGGAGATGGAGTCGCTCCAGGCAGGGGCTTGGAGAGCCAGTTCTTCTGGGGCTTTGGCATTTATTACTGTGTCTATTAACTTTCCCCCTCTATGGGTGCAATTATGGATCAATTAATTCCAACTGAAAGCAGGAAGGAAAAAAAAAATTGGCCCTGTTCCTCTTTGAGAGCATTTTGCAGGTATGAAGCCCAAGAAGATGTGACTGCTCAGCTTTTAAAGCTACACAAGCTACCGAAATAATCCTGGCAGAAGAGAGTCAGTGGGAGCGAGCGAGGATGGAGCATCAGCTCAAATACCATGTTTTCTGCCACGTGGCAGCTGGTGGATTTGGGAGCTTGTGAAGATCCTGAGGCTCCTCTCAAGTATTGCCTGCTGCTGTCCTGTGTCCCAAGGTTGGTGTCACCCAGCACTTTGCTGCGGTGGGGCAGGATGCACCTGCGGATCTGCACCTCTTCCCAGGGAAAACCACTGCAGTGCAGAGAAAGAATTGCATGCTGCAGCCATCTCTGCTGCGGGATGGGTAGGAGGGGTGGATGGGACCTCCTCCCACCCTGTGGCTGATGGCCTGTTGTGTGCAGTGCCCTGCCGTCGGTTGGCTTTGTGTCAAGGAGATGCAAAAGCTGCACGTGCCCATACCGGAGATTTGCAAAGATCTGCTCTCCCTTCTTTGTGAAATGTTGTGGGTTTTTTTCTTCAATTGCTTCTCATGTGAAACAGTTTGGATTTGTGTGTTCATGCTGCATCTCCAGAGCAGCAGAGGCCGGGTGAGAGCTGTGCAGGCTGGTCCCTACTGCCTGCGGCGTGCAGTATGTAATGCCATCCCAGTGGTGACCACAGCTCACTTCTTCTAGGCCCTGCAGAGGTCCTGTCTGCTTTGCCCCTTCTGGCAAGAAGATGGCTTATGTCTAGCTTGTTGCTGGGAGCAGGAAAATGAAAGAGAGAAGATGAAAAATAAGCCATGCTTGGAGGTATAATGTTGAGGACTCATGCAGAGTTTCTGATACCAGACAGGCTCTGTTTTGACTCTTTTCTATCTCCTTTTCCTCAGCTCCTGCAGTAAAGGCCTCCTCCATTCATTGCAGCATGTGTCTTCCTATTGAAGTAGACCTGTAGCCCTGGTGAACTCCTTTTCCCTATTCAGTCTTGTACTTCCAGCCCATTTTCAGGGTGTCAATGGTGCTATAATCACTGGAATCTGTAGTCTGCAGCAATAGCTGAGTGGGTGCAGAGTGGAAGGGGATGCTGGCCAACCTGGGAAGGCTGGGTCCTTGGGTCTGCTAAGGAGAAGACTCCTGGCAGAACAAGAAGCTGAGCATGATGGCAAGAAAAATGAAATCCATCTACCTTGTTCCAAACAAGAGAGTAATTTAAATCCTCCTAATTGCTTCCACTCATCCTGGTGATGTTAAATCTTTTCTCCCTTTAAGTCTTTTCTGCCCCCCACCCCCAGCTCTTGCATTAAACCTTTGAAAGAAACGACTAATGTTATAATTAAAGGATCAATTTGGCAAGATTTCTTTGTCTTAAGATCTTCTTTCTTTCAGGTTGGGTTAGCGCTGCGTTCCCAGTCTCCGGAGAGTTTTCTTCAGCTCCTTCAGGAGCCTTCTGTACCATCTCTGAAATCTTTTCACTTCACTTAATTTGAATTTTTTTCCCATCCAATTTTGAGGCATAACAAATGATGAATAAAATTAAGCTTTATAGCAATTAATAATAAGGGCGTTGAAGGAACAAGTGTACATTTTCAATGGAGGCAGGGGTTTTTTTTGCCAGCTCTACACAAACCCCAGGCATCGTGTGTTCAGACTGGATCAGGTGGTTTGAAGCCAAAAACCTCTGGGAAGAGGATTAATGTCTCAGAGGTAGGCGGTTTGTGGAGGGGAAAGCAGGCAGACGCGTCGCCACAGTGCAGTGAGGCTTGTGGGGAGATCATGAGGGACAGCAAGATGCCAGCAAACATGCCTGAGAAGTACTGCACTGGAAGCATGAAAGCCTGGAAGCATCGTTGGGTTTTCTCTTTAATGACTGTAGCATCTCAGGGAGTGGCTTGGGTGAGATGTAAAAATGGCTGTGCCCATTGTGTGTTTGGGGATTCACTAGCTGAAACTGCTTTTGAATGGAGGTGTGGGTGTAATGGGGAGGGGAGGCTGTGATGCCTCCTGCCAGGTCCCCCAGCACCATCACAGGATGCATGTTGGTGTGGCTACACTTGGTGAGAAATGGCTATGTTTGTCACTTTGTTCTGGGGAAGTTCTTGTGTCAATGATGTGGGATTTGGACATGAGTGAAGCAAAGGAGCCTTTGAGATCGTCATCTATATTCAGCAGCCAGGTGGGCATCCATATTCAATGAGTGCCTCTCTGCCTTGCTCTGCTGTACCACCTTTCTGCAGAGGGCTTCCAAGCCCTTTGCAAACAAGCTGCCTGACAAGAGACACGCGTGTCTGGTGTGCTGTATCCCCTAGTGTTATAGGGAGTAATGACTCTGCTTACAACCAGCTGGACAGGATAAAAAATAAAATCTACAACAAAGCGATGACTTGGTGACTTTCCACTTTGATTTCTCTTTGCAAATTATTTGCCAGCATGTCTCAACTGCTTCAGATTTTCTCTTACTTGTGCCTCCCTGCCAATCTGCTCTGTGGACTGCCCATTGTCTGCAGGCTGTGGCTGAAAAGACTCGGTTTTGATCCTCTCCACAAAGCACTCAGCAGATAGTTCGTGCTTACAGGTTGCTTTTGGAATTGGTTGTTCCAGATATTTGTAATTTCCATCATTTTGGTTAATGACAGCAATCGTGTGGCCATGGCTGCAGCTGTTTGACTTGGCGGATGGCTTTGGAGGTGCCCAGTTGCTCCCATGACCAAGTCTAACTTTGCAAGGGGGTGCTGGGCACTCCTGTTGGGTGAAGTGGACAGGATGCCCCAAATGAATCATGCAGCACTATGAGTTCTTTGTATCATGTAGGCGACTGTTTGTTTGTTTTGCAATGGTGGAGTGACATATCTAGCCGTTGCATTCTGTCTTTCACACTTGATGGCTGGTTCTGAATTCATTGTATTTGTGTGTTGAAGGCGTCAGTTAGAGTGCTTGGGAAGTGAATGTGGTGAAATGTTGAAAATTTGTGATTTTTTTTCCATGCTGTAACTCACCTGCAGTACTGGCCCCGTGCCTTTCATCTGCACATCCCTATCACTTGTGAAGGGGCACTATAAAACTGTTCTCTGCTTACAGAGGATAAAAACTGGAGCATAGTAGGGAAGGGGAGGAGTGACATTTTCCCAGCACTGCATGAGCCAGTGGGAGTGATTGCGAACAAAGCCCGGGGCTCTTGAAGCAGTGAAGCTGTGCTGCTCATACCAACCCTGCCTGATAAGAGGGAAATAAAATCCACAGCTTGTATCTCTGCTTCTTGCTGCTGGGGCTACCAGACCCTCTGCCATCTCTGTGTAGCCTTCTTGCAGCATGGGTTAGTCACGCTATTGCTGTCTTTGGTGCAACAACAGGCTTCTCTAAGCAATGGGGACAGAGATGCAAACCCCAGCACTGTGACCCTTGGAAAAATACTGAAACTGAAACTCTACAACTGGAATGTGAGTTGCTCCCTTCTCCCGGGGATGCTTCTCCTCTTTGTCATTTATTTTTCTCTGATTCAATACGGTAAGCTCTCTAAACTGTAGGCTACTCTGAGCACAACACGAGTGTTGTGGAAAACCTGTCTTTTCTGTTTTAAAGGTCACAGCAGGGTTGAGCTGAATGCAAAGCGAGCATTCACATGTGGTTTTCTCACTTTGACCATGAAATACTTCTTGTTCTTGGAGAGCATGCGTGAGGTGTGTGAAGAGGGACTTATCCCACCCTGAAATGCAGAGACTGGACTGGACACCTGCTCCTCTGCTGGGATCCATTGGTGAGGGAGAGGCTTTGCAGCAAGGCTGATGCTCAATGATGTTCCCAAACGATAATCTTACTGCTGGATGAATGGGAGCCTGTTGACTGAAGTTAACTGTAGGCAAGAAATGGTGATCACTGGAGAGAAGAGAGGAGGTGTTTTAAGTTCTTGCTGCTCACTGGGCTGTGTTGCCCATCAGCAGATGCTCAGCCTGAGTTCTCTTGTGTTCTTCACTGCTTTGAGTCATTTCAGTGTCTCCATTGCTGCTCTGGCTCTCCATGAAATACCAACTATCTGATTTCTTGAACTTCGTCTTCAAAGCTGCCCAAAGCCTGAACCTGGGGGATGCCATTACACAGCTGGCCAACGGTGACTCTGTCTCTGCTGCTTTAGGCCTTAGACGGAGCCACGATGGCCCATATCTCTTTGAGGGACCAGCTTATAAAAGGAGCTCTTTAGTGCTGGGAGCCTTGACTTTGCTTCTGGTGACTTCTCATCTGGAGCCCCTCTGTCTCCTCCCTGCTTGTGGAAGCAGTTTCCCATTTGGACTGTCTTCTCCCTGTGTCTTCATGTTGTCATTGCCTTTCTTTTCTGTCTCTATTTTTGTTCACTTCTCCTCTTAATGTGGGGTGTCAGTGCAAACTGGCATGATGAGGTCTTTCTGAATTGTTTATGCTGCTTGGTGTCAATCCTGTCTAATACAAGCCCCTTTAGGACTTGGTTGAAGTGACAGACCTATAAGAAAATCTGATTTAAATCACAGCCTTTCTCTGAAGTAGAAGGTAACCATCAGCATCTGCCCTTTCTTAAGTGGGACAGTGATGTAATGGGTAATCTCAGGGCTGGTATCTCCCAGCTCCTTCCCATTTTACCATTCGATGTCGCCAACAGCTTGTCAGCTTTTCATTCCCCAACTCATGTGTCTGTTGGCGCTCTATAAATGTGCTCTCTTTAGCATCGTCAGCTGTACACTCCGCTTCTTGCTGCAGCTTTGCCACAATGCGGTGAACACGTAACTCTCACCGAAGTACACAGGGATTATCCAAAGCTCATGGCTACCACTAAAAAGGAATACAAGAAATAGGATGTTTCTGGTTTGGGTTCTTTTTTGTTTTGGTTTGGGTTTTGTTGTTGTTTTTTTTCCCCCCTTTTAATTAATTAGTACATCATAGGAAAACTTTCTCGAGACAATCCAACTTTGTTAAGGAATGATAGAGTCATAAAATGGCTTGGGTTGGAAGGGTCCTTTAAAGGTCCTCTACTCCAACCCACCTGCCATGGGTAGGGACATCTTCAACTTAATGAGGTTACTCAGAGCCCTGTCCGACCTTCTCTGGCTTCTGGGAATTTGAGTGAATCAAGCAGTTACCCTTATCCTGAAAACTTTTTGCCTCCCTCACAGAATACCTATGAAGGACATCATCCCCCTGCAGAGGTTTTTGTATTTTTCAGCTCCTTACTCTATCTAGCCTTTGCTGTCAGTTCAGTGCAATAATCCCAGTCTGTAATACTAGTTCTGCTGTGTCTGCTTGCCACCGTCTGTTTAAGTTGAAGCACCAGGTTACAGACTGCACAGTTAATTCAACACTCTTGCTTTAGTTCCTTTACACCTTTTGGGTAAATACCGTCTGATCCCCCTGGTTTGCAACTGTCTTATCTATGTTTTCCAAACCTTCTGTTGTCAGTTCTGTCCCATAACCTTCCCTGGTGCCCTCTTGGGAGTCAAAGGCAGTTTTTGTTCAAATTGTGGTGCTCAAAGCTGAGTCGGAGCCATGAGCTGAGACCTCACGAGTGCTGAGCAGAGCAGCAGTATTACCTGATGTCTTACAGATGGTGTTCCTTGTTATACATCCTGTCATATATGTTTTTTTTCACAGCATCACGGTACTGTTACCTCATCCTCAGTGTGTAATCCACTGTTCTCTTCCCACCCCATCCTTTCTGTTGCCTTGCATTGTTTTAGGACCATTTGATATCTGATTTGTTGGAAGCATTTTTAACAGTGGCAAAAAGGGATGAACTTTTTTTTTTCCTTCCTCAAAAGAGGGGCCCATTTTCAAGCTACATGCATTCATGTGGGTTCTTCTCCAATTAAAATGAGACCTGGGCTTTCCAGTCCTTTGAGCAGAGCACACCAATGTAGTAATAGCATCACTGCCGTGGTGTGAGTGAGGGTGTGGGAGGCAGCTGAGTGTGGTGGTGACCTCTGAGGTTTTCTGTGGGGAGCAGAGATGCTCTCAGGCCACGTGGGGGGAATATGAGGCTGTAGAGGAGAATTTGCAGGCAGAGGAGGAATAAACCATCTGTGCTCCAGTCACCCTGTCAGGCTGGGCATGGTGTGCGGAGAGATGGTGCCCTTGTGTGCAGGAGGACAGATGGCACACTGCTCCCCAGCTCCCACCATGACCTTCAGCACTCATCTCCATCATTTGCTGCATGCCTTTGACTTTACAACACTGGATGGAGAAGGGCTGCCTTAACACAATGCAGACATGACTGGAGCTCAGCTGTCATGGGTGGACATTCTCATGCTGGAGACATCAGGATTTGGGGCGAGAAGAATCAGGGGGGCAGCAGAAGTGTTGCTGGTGGGAACCAACCTTTCTGGGTAATGAAGGGTGAGGGGTATGGAGAATAAGCCTTTTGAGGAAAGGCTGAGGGAGCTGGGGTTGTTAAACCTAGATAAAAGGAGGCTGGGGGGAGACCTTATCACTCCCAGCAGCGATCTGAAAGGAGGTTGTAGAGAGGCAGGGGTTGTTGGTCTCTTCTCCCAAGACACAGGCAATAAGACAAGAGGAAATGGCTTCAAGTTGCACCAGGGAGATTCAGGTTGGTATCAGGAAAAATTTTTACACTGAAATTGTTATCAAGCATTGGAATGGGCTGCTTAGGGAGGTGGTTGAGGCACCATCCATGGAAGTACTCAAAAGATGGGTTGACATAGTGCTTAGTGACATGGATTCGTGATGAGTTGTTGTTTTTTATCAGAATTGGGTTGATGGTTGGGATAGATGATCTTAAAGGTCCTTTCCAACCTAGACAATTCTGATTCTATGATTCTGCTGTGGTCTTCTGTACCTCTTGCAGAGACCCCATCAGGCAGCACAGTCCCTGGCTCTTTACAAGGCAAAATTGGGCCATCCTTGGCAACGTAACCCAAACACACCAGGGAGCAGAGCCCTTCAATGGGAGGCAGGCACCCGGCTTTCTTGGCCATGCGATGCCGCCCTGCCTGCGACTTGGAGTCCTCCCAAGCGGCTGTCAGTCACCGTTGCTGGCCCTGTTCTCACTCACATACAGTATTATCTCTACCCGCTGCTGCAAATTGGCTCTGAGCAATCCTTGATCTGTCAGCATCGCCTACCCACTCTCAGATGTCACCAGCCCCCGCTGCTGCCCTGCTCGGTAACGTGTCTCTCTGAAATGTAATAATTCATTAAGTTGATCTTAACTTTTTTTTTTTTTCCTTCCCCTCTCTGCCACCCCTTCCTCCTTCTAATGGACAAAAGCAATTAAGCTCCATTAAGGATCAAGTGTGTGGGAAGTGTCTCCCTCGGAGACGCTGCCGCAGCTTCATGGACTCTGTCCCTGGATGTGTGTGGCACCAGCTTCTTGCAAAGTAGGACTCCATGAGCAAACAATTGAGTAGGGGGAAATGTTCTTTAATGGGGGGTGTGTGTGTGTGTGTGTGCTGGAAAAGACGCTCCCATTCCCTTCTCTGGGAAAAGGTGATTTGAGACTCAGTTGGTCCTTCTGGCTGAGTTTAATTGTGGACACATGACGATTGCTCCTCACCATGCAGCAAAAGGAGACACTAGCCTTGGCAGAGGAGGAGCTGGAAGACAGAGGGATGGACAAGCAGGAAGCAGTAGAGAGGAGACAGATTCCCCGCTGGTGTAAATCGGGGAAAGCTTTCCATGTGCTCCTGGTTACAGAACATTTCTGCAGCATCTGGCTGGCATGGGGTTATGGCCCATGAGGCAGAGGTTCAGCATGTGGGAGGACCAGTGGATCAAACCAGAGGGATAGAGACAACTTCCCCACTAACTGGCTGCAAACGACATCTTCTCACCTCTTGACACTCCAGATTTGCTAACAAAGGCCACTGAGGGGTGGTGGCACAACCAAAATGGTCCTGCCTTTCCTCCAGATAGAGCAAGGAGATTTTTGGCATGGCATGCCCAAAACTGAGAGTGTGTTTTGCTGTTGGCTGTGGGAGGTCCTTCCTTCTCCCCCGTCTCCTCCCACCCTCCTTCCCTCCACTTAGGCTGCTTTTCTCTTCCCTGCCTTTTGTTCTCTCCCCCTTCTCTGCCCTAGGAAGAAAGTCTCATTTCAGTCTGAAAGCCAGTGGTGGAGGGGGAGAGTCATTTGATGCTTAATGCCAGAGCGGCAGGAAACTTCACCTTCCTGGGGTGGAATTAAAAATGCTTGAATTGTCTGGGGATCTTAAACAAGAGATGCAGGGAACGTTCGGGGCTTTTCACACAAACACGCGCACGCACACACACACATGCAAAAGCCCACACAGCATTAAGGGTGTAATAGCTCAGCTGGGGTAATGCACTTGAACTCTCTCTGCGGCAGACAGACCAATTCTTTCAGTTCTTTTGAATTTATTTTTTTTCGAGGCTGGAGATTGCCGCTAGTCTCCGGGGAGAGAGACGTTTGTCTTGCAGAGAGAACAGTGCCATTTGTTCTTCGCAATGATGCTTCCCTGGGAGCAGCCCGGGACTGGGAAGGGGCTGAGGGCACGGGCTGGGTTCCTCCATGCAGCCTGAGGGTCTGCAGCCACCAGGTCTCGGGAATGGAACTGGGAGCAGCCGCCCAGAGATTCCATCCCTGTGGTGGTGTTGCAAGGAAGGGAGGATGTGCTGGGGGGAGATCTGATGTGAGGGATGCTTCTTGTGTGCAAATACAGTTGTCAATATAGGTATAACGTGCAACTCAGGATGCCTCATGTATGTGATGTGTGTGAGCATGGGGTATGGTACCTCCCAGAAGAAGGTCCTCCTGTGTTGTTTCACGTATAACCCGTGGCATGGGTGAGAGGTTACCTACATTGCCACCTCTGTCTGTCCTGCCGAATATTTTAATTTTTCTGTGTGTGAAGGCCTTTGCATACATGGTTAGGGCTTTAGGTGCTTCTTCATATAGCATGGGTGAAAATCTCAGGAGTGCAGTTGGCATGGGCCTTCTGGGTCTGGCCACGAGCGTGTGTATACCAGAAAGCAGACCATGCTTGCCTGTGTGGTCTTGTGTTTTGACTGCATGCGAGACCTAGCTGCATATGGGTGTCTTTGCACAATTCTGGGCTGGACTGTAGGTGGAATCATGTATCTTATGTACTGAGGAGTTTGTTTATGATTGTGCCAAGGAGTGCATGTGAGCACAGTGCATCTGTGTACCATGTGTGATAGAGGCTGCATGAGCAATGGGCATGGCATTGGCTCTGGCTGATGTTGCCCAGCATTTGACGTGTCCTTGCCTGAGCAGAGCCTGTGTGCCTGATGCAGTGCCAACCTGTTGTCCTTCTCTGGACTGATCATAGTGCCTGGACAGTTTGTGTGAGACACTGAAGTCCAGAGAAGGACAACAGGGATGTCTCAAGCCCTGGAAAAGCCCTCCAGAGAGGGGCTGGAAAGAGAAAGGCTTCGAAGGAAGAAGTAACGAAGGCAGGGGTCAGGACCTGCCCTTCTCCATTCCCTTGCTGCCTCCTCAAGGTGCCTGGTTTCTGTTCCCTGAAGGGACACACAGAAGCTTGGCTGGTTCTGCGGTCAAGTGGTGCTGGGAGCATCCTCCCCAAACAGCAGCTTCTCCCAGCTGGCACATGTGATGCTGAATGACTGAGCAGGGTTTTTGCTCATGTGCATCCATACCCCAGAGCACTCCAGCAGCCCTTGGCTTGTGCTCACCCTTGATTCTGGCCTCTTCTCCTTGCCCTATGGTGCCCATAGCTCCCCATGTACCCCACTGCCCCTGACCACACTCTCACCCCCTGCCCCCTCTCCCCTTCCTCAGGGAGTTTGCCAAAGAGCGTGAGCGAGTGGAGAACCGCCGAGCATTCATGAAGTTGCGGCGCCAGCAGCAGATTGAGCGGGAGCTCAATGGCTACAGGGCCTGGATAGACAAAGCAGGTAAAGGCTGGGGGGCTGGAGGGGGGCCTCCAGGGGGGTAGTGGGCACTGAAGGATGCTGGCTATGCAGAGTAGTGGGGATGGGAAGTGCAGCTGCAAAGTTGTACAGGTGATCACATAGTGGCATTGGGTGCATGAATGAGCTCAGCTCCAGGTGGTGTGATTGTCTAGCCAGGCTGTGAGCAAGGACATGGCCAACGGCTGATGAAGCTTCATCTTCTATGGCATGAAACTGTCGTATTTTGAACACAAGGCATATTACATCTCCAGGGAAGGCTGTGAGCATCGCTGCTGCGAGCTCTACTCTGCCATGGTTTCCTTTCTCTTGAGGTTTGCTGGAATCCCCTGCAGTGGTGGCCTGGGAAAAAGTAGAACTGTGAATGGTGATAGTGGTTTTCTAGTTAAACTCTCTCCTGGAGCAGACTGGATGGCATGCACTTGCTAGTTCCTGACTTAGTACTCCCACCTTGACCTGGGTGTTGGCTGGGGTTAGTGGGGTTTTCCAGGCTTCCTGCTGACACCCAGCCATGCGCAAAAAGCCTGTGGGTCCTGGTCCCTAAACTGCCATAGTCTCTGTCCTTGCTTGCACCTCTTCGGGGTCAGTTCAGTGTGCTCAGCTCTGGGAAGGGAAGGTTTACACTTTCAGTCAGCATTCAGACTTGAAAAATGTTGGTAACTTGAATCAAGGTCTGAGCTTCAGATGTCAGCTTTGATTCTGGGTTGGGATATTGAGCCCCAGACCTATCTACGATGTTCAACTTCTTTAATCAGGTTAATTGCAAGTAATTTCTTACTGATGCCATGTGTGGTAGCTGTGACTTGCCACCTTCCGGAGTTTACTTTTGGACACTTAATCAATACTTGAGAAGAGTTTGCAAGATAGAGCAACAGCTTCCAGGCTGGATAGAGTCCTTAGGCACAAGGCAGTGAGGTCTGTTTTTCTCAACCAACTGTGTCTTGTCTCCTGATGCTAAACTCTGTGTTTTGCGTAGAGGAAGTCATGCTGGCTGAAGAGAACAAAAATTCTGGGACCTCAGCCTTAGAAGGTAAGACAAGCAATGCCCTGCCTAAGCACCCGTCTACTCTTCCTTCTGCCTGCTCACAGCTGGAAGTTAAAACCCTTTATCTGCAAGGAGAAGGGGGAGGTTTGGGGATGCTTCAGTGAGGTCTGTGGCCTGAGAAGGGTGTGAGGAAATGGTTTGACAGTATAACTGCTAAGAGAGCATGGAGACCAGGAGATTGCACAGGTATAGCTCTGGACTAGGGTCACCTGGGTGTGTCCCACCTGTTACTAGACCTGAGTTAGCCAAGTTCTGGTCACCAGGTCCTGGTCCAGTGAGCTGGCTCCTGGCAGAATTGGACCACCAACACCCTTTCCTCTTCCTTTCCCAGTGCTCAGGCGAGCCACCATCAAAAGGAACCGGACAGACGCCATGAACCGTGACTCAAGTGATGAGCACTGTGTCGATATCGCCTCCGTGGGTGAGCGGAGATTGGCGCAGAGAAGACGTCTTCATCCAACCTTGGGTTGGTGCAGTTTGGAGCTTTCTTTCTCAAAACCTCTGCCAGTTTATTGAGTTGCAAGTGTCACACCTGTCACATGGAGATTATCACAGATCAGCCACCTCTGCTAGTTTGACAGCAAAGGGGCAAACCGTCCGCTATCCCTTGTAGTATTTAAAAACTGTGTGGTTAGGTCACGTTCCACAAGAGCAATGTCTGTGAGCCATCTGTCCTGTCTCATATTGTGGGGAAGGCTGGAGCACCCAACTTCTCTCATCTTGACTGGAGCACCCAACTTCTCCTCACTCTTTTTTTAGGTAACCCCATGAGTCAGTCTGGCCTCAAAGGTGCCAGAGTGGATGGTGCCTCCTACTTACGGCACAAGGAGCGGCTCCTGCGGATCTCTGTTCGCCACATGGTGAAATCCCAGGTCTTCTACTGGATCGTCTTGAGCCTGGTGGCTCTCAATACTGCCTGCGTGGCCATTGTCCATCACAACCAGCCAGCCTGGCTCACCCACTTCCTCTGTGAGTCCATGGGCTTTGTATAGGTGTGACAGCACTGTGCAGGCAAATAAAACCTCCTGCAACCTTCTTATCTCAACAGCTAGACGTTGCAGCAAGCCTTTGCTCCTTGTCTCAGGACATGTGGGGATGAATCCCACCACAGTCATGCTGGTATGGAGCTGGGTGGGGAATAACCTGAATGACGTTCACTGTTGATAACAAAGGACTGTGTACAGCCATTTAATTCAACTTTGGCCTTGCTCCCATGTACACTGATGGCTACATCAGCCCTCTGAGCAAACATGGAGGTGTTCTACTGGCCTCATGCCTTTCAGGTCCTATGTGTTTGTCAAGAGAGAGAAACAGGCTAGAGGTCTCATTTGGGTTTATCCTAAAATTTTGAACAGTGATGATGGAAGGCTTGCTAGAGATCCATCTTTGAATGCTCACAAGCAATTGCTCGAAAGGTATGAGTTTGCAGGGATGGGACCAGTCATAGGGGAAATCCCTGGTTAAAATTTTGGTGCAGAGCATGGAGATCCCAAACATGAAGTTACTGGAGTATCCCCCAGCCCACTGTGGGCCATGGTGCAAAGTCAGGTCTCAGAGACAGCGCAACCATGTCCATTCTAGCATGGTGCTAACTGCAGAACAGCATGGTCAGTCTCACAGCAGACGTGATACTGAGTTGCTGCATTAGGGACAGTGCTGCTTTCTCATCTGTGTTATTCTTACTCACCTTGAAAATGTCCCCATCAGGCACTGGGCCTACCCAAATCTGCATTAGCATGCTCAGGCCTGCCGGGATCCCAGCATGCCACGATGTGGCATGGCAGCTGGTAGTGGTGAGAAGCATCTTTTGGACAAGGTGAGAAGCCAGACTGTTGCCTGTTAATGTTCATGAAATAGCTGGAGAAGCTTTTCACTGGCTTTTGGCTGTTCAGCTCAATTACCTTGGCCAAGTTCCAGCCATCCAATGATTTAAATCCAGGTTGCTAATGTTCCCCTACAGTGTCATGTGGTTAATGTCTTTGCAGGCACCTCAGCCACTGTTTTATAATGCTGAAGAGCTGCTTCACTCCATGCCAGCCATCTCTGGTCTCCTCAAACCCAAGGGATACCAGTGCACCTACCCCGAAAGATTAGCTAGTGCGGTTGGTGCCCTGTTATACACAGTTTAGCTCCTCATACACAAGCTTCCCTCATCCCAAACCCTGAGAGCTTGGGGAAGCAGTGCCTGGTCCTTAATTTTATCATCTCTGTGGTGTGCTAGATGGGTTACAGGTGGGTGCGTGCAGGACACTCCATGCAGCAAAGTGGCCCAAGGATAGCTTATCTGGGTTTTCTCTTTCAGACTATGCAGAGTTCCTGTTTCTTGGACTCTTCCTCCTGGAGATGTCCTTAAAGATGTATGGGATGGGGCCACGCCTTTACTTCCATTCTTCCTTCAACTGCTTCGATTGTGGGGTAAGCAGCCCCAGAGATGCTATGAGTGTGGGGGGAGATGTTTGGCAAGTGTCTGCAGTGCCAGGCACCAAGGGGCTGAAGAATGGAATGGCCCTCACAGTGGACAAGGTAACCATTTCTGCTGGGACAGCCTGCCCATACCAGACCAAGACAGCAGATCTTGGGCAGGGTGGTGGGTACCTCATCTTCAGGCCTGTGGAGACTTCCTGCAACAGCCTGTCCTTGACTCACGGCTGTGTCTGCTTCTCAGGTCACAGTGGGAAGCATTTTCGAAGTGGTTTGGGCTATCTTCAGACCAGGAACCTCTTTTGGTATCAGTGTCCTACGAGCTCTTCGTCTCCTGCGAATATTTAAAATAACCAAGTATGTGACAACTATCTGTGCCGGACACCCTCTGTCTTGGACTGTGGCTGCAGCCCAGATTCAGTCACTCCTGCTCTCCTGACAGTATGACTGTGAGTGCTTTGGCACTGTCTCTGTTTTCTAGGTACTGGGCATCCCTGAGGAATTTGGTGGTCTCACTGATGAGCTCCATGAAGTCTATTATCAGCTTACTCTTCCTCCTCTTTCTCTTCATTGTAGTCTTTGCCCTGCTGGGAATGCAGCTGTTTGGAGGCAGGTAGGTCATTTCAAGTGTGGGGGAAGGGAATTTCTTGGTGTCAAAGCCAAATGATGATACCCTGTTTGGTGCCTAGAAAGACTGTAGCCTTGTCCCTCAGCCTGCTATTAACAGTGGTACATCTCTCATACAAAAGTTCCTGCTTGGGCAAGTGCTTCTGGGCTGTGTGAGTCCTTCTGGCCAGGACATCTTTTGGGTTCTGGCACCAAATGCTCTGGAAACCCTCTTTAGAGTAGGGAAAGGTACTCCTAAGTGAAAGAAAGCTGATTGCACAGCAGTCAGGGGGTTGATTGCCTTGGTACTGTAACCCATTTATGTCCTCCCTGTTCCGCTTCCAGGTTTAACTTCATTGATGGGACGCCATCAGCCAACTTCGACACTTTCCCTGCAGCCATCATGACAGTGTTCCAGGTAGGAACTGGACTGCAAGGGAACACAGAGGGACTTGGGACCACCTGATCATTCCCTGCTAGCTAGAAGGGTTTTTTCTAAACCAAACAAGTTTCCCTCCATCAGCTCTTAGGATGTAACTTGCTTACTCCCTCTCCTCCTGTATAACACAGTGGATGGCAAGGGATGGAAACTCTTCCACCTCTGTTATGCAAGGTGGAAAAATTTCAAAACTCTTCTGAGGAAGCCTAAGTCCTCAGTATTATCCAACATCTCCCTCAAGTGCTGCAGCTGGAGAGCTGGTTTATTCACTGTAGAAGGTCTCTGTACTCGTCTCCTGTGCATTGGTGGGATAGATTGAGGGGCTGTCCAGGAGATGGGAAGGTGTGGGTGACAGAGATGCTGGCTTGCTTTCCTGCAGATCTTGACAGGCGAGGACTGGAATGAGGTGATGTACAATGGCATCCGCTCCCAGGGAGGCGTTCGCTCGGGCATGTGGTCCTCCATCTATTTCATCGTCCTTACCTTGTTTGGAAACTGTATCCACCTGGCTGCTGTGCTTTTAGTGGAGACAACCCCATCTCATCTCCCTCTCTGGGGGCAGCCCCCTTCCCACTCACTGCTCCTTCCTCCTCTCCCAATTGAGGGAGTCCTATAACGCGTGCAACAGCCCTGGATATCCCAAACACGTAGAAGGAGCTGTCTGGAGAAGTACTGAGGGCTGTATATGTGGGATGAGTGAGGAGTTTGTCCCCTTGGCTGCTCCTCACTGAGCTGGTGAGGAGCTATCAGGGCCACCCTCCCTTGGTGGCTGCAGACACCCATGTCCTTAACGTGTACCTTGTGCATCCTTAGCTGCTCACAGATACTCTGCTGAATGTGTTCTTGGCCATCGCGGTTGACAACCTGGCCAACGCTCAGGAGCTCACAAAGGTATGTTTCAGTTGCTCTTCTTTCTTATCTTGCTGGTGTGAAAAGAGTGAAGGATGAGGCCAGCAGGAAAAGCACTGGGAGCAGCACCTGTGGCTGTCCTCACTCCAGAGTCTGGGCTGCCTTGTCCCTTAGCTCAGCCTGTCTTGGAAAGAGGGTTGGGTCAAATTGGAAGTGAGGGCTCTTCCTCCAGGAAAGTATACATGGTGCTCCCCTGAAACACAAACCCCTATTGCTGGGCAAAGCCATTTAGACTTTGATTTACGAAAGTGCTTAACCCTGCTGGGTCTCTCCAGGAGCAGCCACACTTCTCATCAAGTGTGGCTTAACTGTTTCTCCATTTAAGTTCCCTAGTCTCATTTACTTCCAGTCAGATCAAGATAACCCTCAACTGTCTGATGGGGTCTGATGCTGGGACTTTTATTTGCCCAAGCACTCTGGAGATGTGGACTGGGAAGCGCTTTCCAGTGGTGTCAATATTTATTCCCCATTTGCCCACAGGGCAGTGGACGTGATTTATGATGCAATTTCGCATGGTGCTTGAGAAGATTATTGAGCTTAGCTGTTTTTAAGACTGTGCTGGGAAATATTTGGGGAATGCTAAAATGTTGGGGCACCATCTGGATGACAGTGATTAGGCGAGAGCTGCAAGGGTCGTTGATGCTCTTCAGAGGGGACCAGTGATCTCGTGGTGCCCATTTTTTTGCAGAGCCCGTGCCTATTGCTCAGGTCCTTGGGGTTTACTGAGAGGCTTCCATGCTGGTGTAAATCTCTGACCCCTTAGCAGCAAATGAAATGGGGCATGGTGCTCATTTGCCTGAGGGGTGCATGCATGGGTCCCTCTCCTCCTGCGGTGGTTGGAGGTGGCACTTCCAGGGACTTCTGGGGTGTGAGGGGTGGAGAGCCCTGTGGTGTACCAGCAGCTTCAATTAAGGGAGTGCTGAGTTTTTGAAAAGGCTGAATGCGCACTAATGACTCCTAATGACATTTTTTGCTCCGGAGACACAACCATACTCATTAAAGCAATATGGTCTCTGCTGGGGTCATTCAGGGATGCCTTGCCTCCCACTCCATCGGGGGGATGCCTGTCTCGCTCCTGTGGCTATGAAGAAGGGAGGGCTGAGCTGGTCTACGCCGTCTGGGGCTGTTCCAGCATGCACAGCGCAGCTCTCGCCTGGAGTGGGCTGGGTTCACTTATTTAAGTAGTACTGATGCCTTCATTACGATCTGGCATACTGGGGAAAGTTGTGTTCCCGTAAAAAAATAATGGTTGTCTCTGGAAATGCAGGTGCAGACTCCCCTTTTCTCCCGCATGCCTTGGCATCTGAGGTAGCCCCATGCATCCCTTGTTGCCTCTGATGGTTGAACCTTTCCTTGAAACCCCAGCATCCCACTAAGCAACTCCCCTCTTTCCTCCGCAGGATGAGCAGGAGGAAGAGGAGGCCTTTAACCAGAAGCACGCCCTTCAGAAAGCCAAAGAAGTCAGCCCCATGTCTGCCCCAAATATGCCTGCTATCGAGTGAGTGACTACCCCCCCACTGCTACCCTGGTGCCCCCACTAAGCCCAGTGGGGCTTCTCAGGAGGGCAGAGAGCTGACGCAGAGCCCTGGTGTGGCTGCTTGAGGGTCTGCTGCAGTAAAAAGGGGTCTCCGCTCTCTGGCTGTCTTCCTGAGGATGGATGGAGGTCTAGGAGTGTGCTCCCTGTGAGCAGCAGTGCCTTCAAAGAGGTATTAGAATGGGGACCAGCTCACCCTGCAGGACCTGGGCTCGGCCACCCCTGCCCCACACAGCAGCTTCAGAGCTTGGGCACAGCAAAAATTAACAAAAAGAAGCTTTCTGCCCCAAATGTACGGCTCAAACACTCAGGGCTGCTGCTAGGGGTGGGGAATGAGGCTGGGGAGGAAGACGGTATCTCAGCTTTTTCTTGGTGAGGGGTGATATTTATTTCCAGGGAGTGTTTCTTTGTGGTAAAGCTGTGGGATTGCAGCCTCCAGCCAGGGCTGGAGGAAAAGGGAGCAGTGGTTTCAAAATTTCCCCCGAGCTCCTTCGCTGGTAGTGAATGCAGTTAGGAGAGATGGAGCAAGTTTGTGAAGCCATGTTTGATTGTACAGAAATATGATTTGGGCAAAAAAAAAAAATGCCCCAAATGATAGAAACCCTCGGCACGGTGTTAAGGAGCTTTGTCTCTGCATTTCAGCAAAAGAAAATTTTGCTTTTTCCTTTGTAGACACCTTTTTTTCCCCCTTTATTTTGCAGTGTCATATGGTCTAAATCATATAAAACTTTCAAAATCAACATTGGAATGAGGTGTTTTGATTTGTTTCCCGAAACAGTACATTTCAGTACGGCTGAAGGGATTTTTTTTTTTTTCCCTTTTTTTATAGAATTCTTTCCCAGGGAATTTTAGGTTTCATTGTACTTTGAAACCCAGCCAAGCTTGTACATGTCAGAATCTCTTGCAGATTTGCTGAGAGAAACCGCTGTCTTCAGGCAAACACTGATCTTGGGGGGCCAGAGGCAACAGTCTCTTCCCTTGCTTGGCAGTGGTGGGATGAGAGGGTCTCCCACCCTACATGCATCACCCCTGGTTTTAGGAGCAGCAGGAGCTCGGGGTACTTTTTAGCCCTGCCTGGTCTCCCAGCAGCCCCAGATATCACCCTGCTTTGGGGATGATGGCATGCTCATAATAAATCTGTGCCTGGCCAAGTGCTGGGGGTGGGTTATGGGTGAGATGGCAGAGTCTGTGTGTTGTGACCATCTCTGGCTACCAGTGGGAATGTGTTGAATAAAGCAAGGGAATAGAGGGATTTGGACTGGAGAATGGACAGATAAGAGAGAGGAAGATGGACTATATCAGGGCACTAAAGGATTTGCCTATGCTGTATATCCCTTCTAGATTTTTCTAGCCATTGTCAGATACAGCTAGTTAGGAAAATGGATCTCTTTAACTTTTTTTTTGTTGTTCTAGTGGCATTGAAATGGGAGGTATTGGTATTCACAGATCTTTTTTTCAGCTCCCCCCACTCATCAGGATGGGTGGTGTTAGGGGCAGGAGGGGGGCGTGATGCTGTGGGGGGCGACCATCTCCAGCATCAGGTCTGAGGTGCCTTTAGTGGTGCTACACTGACGCCAGCAGCCAGGGAGGGACAGCGAGGACATCACAGCAAAGGACAAACCAGAGCAGAGCCAGTACCAAAGAGCTGTTGGGAACTTGGGACGGTGAAGCCAAGCCAGAGCCTGTGTTTGGGTGTGTGCAGACACAGATGGCTTCTTTTCTATGTGGGTACCCAGCGCAGGCAGGTTTGCTACACACATTCCTGCCTGCGGAGAGGCCCGGTGGTGCTCGGGGATGAGTGCTCCCACGTGGCCAGGTTGGTGTGGGTGGCTGCGGTGCTGATCGGAGTATTGTATTTGCACATGGGCGCCGTTGGTGCAGGTGGCTCGGGGCTGTTTGACGAGTGGGTGTCCAGATGGACGCATGCGGATGCTGTCATGTGTTGGTGCCTAACGTGGTGCGTGGATGAGTTTGAAGGTTCGGCCACTCGCTGCAGGTACAGTGGTGGATCCCTGCCTGCAGGTCCTGCCTGTGTGGCTCAGCTGTGCAGTTCACCCCCCGGCCTTGAGCCTGGCACTGGTCTGTTCCCATGCCAGTGGCCGTAGGGAGGCCATAAGGAGGCAATCACCAGTGTGACTCACTCAGGGGCAGAGGGTATCATTGCATTCCCAGGACAGCAGGGAGACATGTCCTGTCTCTCCTGCCTGAGCTCTGCGTGTATATTTGCTTGCATGTCCTGCACACACATGCAAACATACATGGCATTTACAAAAGCAAAACCCCTAAATCACTCCATGCACGTTTGCATATTATCACAGCTGTTTATATCTGAATCTTTTCTGCGCTAGAACAAAGGATAAAGCCTTGAATCTCCCCAGCTCTCTGTAGTTGACAGGACTGAAAGGCACTGACAGCCCTGGTTGGGCTTCCCAGTGTTGGGAAAACTTGAGTGAAAGGGGCTCGGCAGTGTCTCACCCCTGGGCTCCTAGGGGATCTCTGTGTTCCCTCTGAGGTCTCAGAGCAGCATTTAACCCACGGTGATGGCTCTAAGCAGCTCAGGGCTGACCTGACATAAAAAATTGCCACGTGTCGCTTGGGAAAAGTGAATTTGCTGTGGTTTGAAAGAGCTGTTAAACATCCCAGGATGTATTAGGACTTCTGGTGGTCTGCAGCCTTCACCGCTCACCCTGCCACGGCACTGCATGGCTGGTTGGTGTGAGGAAGGCTCCGTGGCCCTCACAAAACACATCTCCGGCGTGAGCATTGCTGCAAGCATCTTCCTGGGTGGCAACAACGTGTGCCACGGTGGGGTGTGGGCATCTGGGTGCAGTGCGTAAGTGTAAATGTGGGCAGCCCCACGGGCAGCTCGTTGCTGGTGGGCAAGCAGGGACACGCAGGGGGGTTGCTGCTGGCTGTCACGCTCTGGCATCCCAGTGGCCGGAGAGATGCTGGTGGCCCAGGGCCGGGGGGGACACACCTCTTCATATTGCCCACATGAGTCAAAGGAGTGAAGGGGAGATTGAACCCATTTGTTTTTCCTCCCCAGAAGAGACAGGCGAAGGAGACACCACATGTCGATGTGGGAGCCACGCAGCAGCCACCTGTATGTGGGCCGCGGGGGCGCGTGTCGTCTGTGGCTCCTGTGTTTTTTGTGCATCCGTGGGGCCAGGAGCGCACACTGCTCCCCTCCAGCCTCCTCGGCAGGGGGGTTGTGTGTGTGAGCCTCTACTCAGTGTCCTCCCTTGCACCCCTCTTTGTGTGCGTGTGTGTGTGTGTGTGTGTGTGTGTGCCTCTGTGGTTTTGTGCGTGCACTCGTGGTTTTGTGTGTATGTGTCGGCGTGTGCCGCTACCTGTGGATGTGCAGCCGTGTGTGCTCTGGGGGTGAGCAGTGTATGTACACGCGTGTGTGCTCGCGAGTGTTTCCATGTACCTCGGTGTGTTGGGAAGGGCATGTCTGTCATCTCCAGAGTGTTTGTGTGTATGTTTATGGCACTGCAAAGGTTTCATGGTGTAGCCCAGCCCTCCCTAGAACACACCTGCAGGAACTTAGAGAAGCCCAGTACAGCTCCTTCCGCCACCAGCAGCTGAAACTGCTGCTCCCCAAGGCTCAGGGATGTGCTGGGTGAGGGGCTGTCCTAGCTGAGCATAGCTGAGCACAGGGAGGCTGGGGGCCTTCTGTGCCCAGTGACATTTTCTGTTGCAAGTGTCTCAGAGGGCCATCTCTCATTGAGAAAGGGAGGTCTTGGACCAGGCATCTTTTTCCCTCTTACTTACTCTCCCCATCCCATCAGGACTGCCACCCTTCCCAGAAAGCTGGCAGCTTGACAAGCTGGCCAAGCCAGGGTCCCCTGCACCATCATTTGTACTGTAAGGGCAGCACCGTGCTGAAAAGGAGCCTGGCTCCAAGGAGCTGGTGATGGAAAGACATCCCCAGTGGAAGGAGGGATCCCCAGCTGCAGTGAGAGGACATTTCCTATATTTAAGGTGTCCCCGGACAATCAGGCAAGAGGAAGGTGGTCATCACTCAGCTGAGATAGGGCAAACCGGGGTGCTGGCTGCTCCCAGCAAGCTGGGCATGCCATCTGAAAGCTTCAGGGCAGCTTTGACGCTCCTGGGGCTGGTCCTTCATCAGCCTGATGCGTCTGAAGGGGCAAAAGTACAGTTTCAACCCCATTTCCAGCCCCTGTCAGCACTCCGAGGGATGCTGGAAGGCTGGGGACAAAGCAGGAGCCCAGCCCATAGCCCCGGGAATGGCATTTCCTTCTCCCTGAGATTCCTAAATTAAATCCAGGCTGGGTTCTTCACCAGGGGAGGGGTGAAGCACCAGGAGCAGGGTGGGTGTCCAGGATGCCGACTGCTCGCTGTCCCCCGTTGCAGGCGGGAGCGTCGCCGGCGGCACCACATGTCGGTGTGGGAGCAGCGCACCAGCCAGCTGCGCCGGCACATGCAGATGTCCAGCCAGGAGGGCATCAACAAGGATGAGCCGCACCTCATCAACCCCCACGCCAGCATCTTCCGCAGGAAGAAACCGGGGGATGGCGTCACCTTGGAGAAATGTGCTGAGGAGCAGGGTGGCAAGGTGGAGCGGCCGTCAGCTGAGGGACCCGAGCAGCCAGTCCCAGGGGCCAACCCCAGCGGTGGTGAGGACAGGAGGAGCCCATCACCCCGGGCCAAGCGAGACAGAGAGTCATGGCACCAGAAATCCTGCCATGGGAACTGTGAGCCAGGCGAGCAGGACGGAGCAGGAGGCAGCATCGAGGATAGGGCCAGGATGAGGCAGAGCCAGCGGCGCAGCCGGCACCGCAGAGCCCGGATAGAGGGGAAGGAGTCGGCTGGTGCCCTTGGGAGCCGCTCAGCCAGCCAGGAGCTGGGCCTGGAGGAGGCCAGTCCCACGGAAGGGGTGCAGGATGGGGACCGGCACGGGGATGTGGCTGCAGCAGAGGCGCTGATTCAGGGGGAGCCAGAGGAAAGCGAGGAACCTATCAGGTTGGTATCCAGAGAGAGCATCTTGCAGTTCCCACAGCTCCTTGTCCTCTCTCCTTACTTTCTTGCACCTCTTTTTCTCCCATATCCCTCCTGCAGGACAAACGGGGTCCCTGCTGGTGAAGCTGAGCTTGTTGGGACTACTGAGGAGGGGAGTGCCCTGCAAGCAGTACCCGAGCCCCCCCGGGGGAAGATGGGCAGCTTGACAGAGCAGGATTGCAGCAGCCTAGACACCAGTGAGCAAGCACTGCTGGAGGCCAGCCGCACCATCAGCCGGAGCGAACCTGACCTCTCCTCCATCACCCCCAACACAGAGAAGGCCACAGAGAGCACCACCATCATGATTGATGTCCACGACTCCACTGTGGTACAGAGTGAGGACCCGTCTCTCTTTCCTGAGCCCCTCTCCCAGCCCTCAGGGACCCTGCAGGGATGGAGAGCCGCTTGCACGGCTTTTCCTATCTGCATCCATCAGCTTGGGGGCTGTGTGTGTTTCCCTGGCTGCTCCTTGCAGCATCTCACTCCAGTACCCTCCAGTTTTGCAGGAGAGCCCAAAAGCAATGCTGATGTTCCACCATCCCCTGGGAGCTTTTCCCTTTCTCACCTCCTTCCCACCCACCCCTTCACGTGATCTCCTTCTCCCTTCTTCTCTGCCCGGGCAAAACACTCTCATCCCCTGTTTTTCCTAACACGTCCATAGCCTCTGCCCAGCACAATGCTGCTCAAACCCCCTTAGCAGCGTCCTTGCTGTCAAGGTGAGCTGCTTTAAATGGTGTTATTAATTAAACAACACCATGAGAGCTGGCCTTGTTAAAAACCCCTTTGTCTGCTTCATCCCAGCAGCTCATGTCTTTTCTTCCCTTCTGGTCACTCTCCCCATAACGGCATGGGGATATAAAGGGGAAACCAGGGGGGTGTTGCGTGTGCCTGGGTGGCAGGGACACCCCAGGGTGCTGTCTGTTTGGGTGCAAGGCCAGGCAAAGGCTTTCACTTTCCTGCAGTTAGCAACAAGACAGACGGCGAAGCCAGCCCCTTAAAGGAGGCTGAGAGCAAAGAGGATGAGGAGGAGATGGAGAAGAAGAAGCGAAAGAAGGAGAAAAGTGAGACGGGCAAAGCGATGGTGCCGCACAGCTCCATGTTCATCTTCAGCACCACCAACCCGTGAGACATTTTTTGAACTGTAGGAACCTGGGGCTGGGGAGGGCTGCAAGGGGAAGGACTCCTAGACATCACTTAAGACAGGGGATCCCCTTGGGAACAGGGCTGTATATCTCCCAAACAGCCTGGATAACCAGCCACAGTGTTCCCCAAGCCCTGGCAGGGCTCTTCCTCTGTGCCAACAACACTCATGGCTTTCTCTCTTGGCTACTGATTGCCAGCTGTGGTTATTATTCAATGTTTGTTGCATTATTCTGCAGTTGTCTGCTCTCCCATAGCTCTTTCCCAGCTCCAGTAGCCTGGAATAAGGCCCCCAGTTCCTCAGAGACTCTTCCTGCCATACATGGGGTGTTTGGAGGGCTGGGACAGCTGAGCAAAGTGGGCAGCAAGCCCAAACCACCCTTGTGCTCCCTTGTTTTGCTCCTTAGACTTTACTGCCCGCTTTTCTGCCGTGGAAGCCTATGATGTGGGGTGGGTTTTGCACGTGACCCATGTCTGGGGCATACCAGGGTATGGACTGTCTCCCCACAGGGTGCGGAGGGCCTGCCACTACATTGTGAACCTGCGCTACTTCGAGATGTGCATCCTCCTGGTGATCGCCGCCAGCAGCATCGCCCTCGCAGCAGAGGATCCCGTCCTCACCAACTCCGACCGCAACAAAGTGATTGCAAACCTCCCCTGCTCCCCTCATCCCGCAGGCAATGCAGTCAGGTGTCCTGTAGGATTTTAGCTTCCATGGTGGGGCACACGTGGGCCAGGGATCAAGGCAGCCAGTGACAGCATCTGCACTGTGCCATGGGATCTGATTTCTTCCCCATCACCTTCCTTTATAAATCCTGGAAATCACTCTCAGCCTCCCACATGCAGGTCTTGTAGCCTGGGGTGTAGACTGGGGCACCTTGTCATCTGTAAAGTAGCTTCAACTGGGGCGATGCTGAGGTGCACAGGGACTGGTATGGGGAGCATGATTTGGGCTCACAGCATGATTTCAGAGCAGTTCGCACCATGCATGGGAAATGTTTCTCTCCTGCCTACGCAGGTGGGGTTTTTGGCTGTCCTGAGCTCTTAGGGAACAGGCTGAGTTTGAGGCAAGCAAACTGACCCTCTGCACCTGAGCTGGGCGAGTCCCAGTGCGGGGTCTGGGTGGGCCCCAGTGAGCCCTTTTGCTTGGCAGCAGCTGCAGGGCACCCCTGCCCTCTCTCTGCAGGTCCTGAGGTATTTTGACTATGTCTTCACCGGTGTCTTCACCTTTGAGATGGTTATCAAGGTAAGAGGCCTTGTGGGCTGGCTGTGCTGGGGGTGCTGTGTCCCGCAGTATCCTTGTAGTGGGTGGGAAATTGCTTAGTTTTTCAGTAGTTCTGGTCCTAAATTTGGATGATGGAGACTTTAAAGCCTGGTTCTTAGCAGCGGGAGCTGAGAATGCTCAGGGCCACTTTTATAAGTTTCCAGGCTCCCAAAATATGATACTCCTTGATAAATACCTGAGACACAGGGACAGATCCACTGCTCCCTGGCGATGTCCCTGTCCCCAGCACATTCTGCCTTGTGGCTGCTTCCACTTAATGGCCGAGCTGCTCATTCTCTGTCTGTTTTTATCACCATATTCGCCCTGCAGATGATCGATCAGGGCTTGATCCTGCAGGATGGATCCTACTTCCGAGATCTCTGGAACATCCTGGATTTCATCGTGGTGGTGGGAGCGCTGGTGGCTTTTGCCTTGGCGTAAGTGTCCATCATTCCTGTCAGCTCTTTACCTTGCCTTGTCTGGGGTGAGAGGAGGGTGCAACTGTGTGTTATGGCAAGGAGACCCTGATTATTTTTTTATTTCTCTGTACCCTTCTGCTCTACTTCTGGGATGGCTCCTGGCAGCAGTGTGTGGCTAACTGCAAAGTCCAGCTGTGCTGCTGGCACCTGAAACCGGTATAGCTCCAGAGATGGGTTTCTACTTGTTTGTCAAATGCTGGTGAGCAAGCAGGCGAGAGATAATGCAAGGAAAGCTGGAGATGCTAGGTGGAGTTTTCTGGTGAAAGTGTGTCCCTGTGGAGTGTCACCTTGCGTTTGGGCTCTGGTACTGAGCTTGTGGCACCTGTGTGTCCTCCTCTGCAGGTGGGTGCAGGCTGCAGGGACTTGATGTCTGCAGTGCCCGTGCCATGGAGGGGAGAAGTGTCCAGGGATGTTTTTCGTGCTGCTTTGCCCTCCTCCGTGCTACCATCAGGGGCAGGCGGTGCAGCTTGAGCAATGATGAGTGTGTGCCAACGTGATGCTTACAGGCAAGGGGGCACCTCCTGGTCCCTGGGGGCCATGGCATCCCATTGGTGCCTGAGGAGGGAGAGGAGAAGAGAGGAGAGGCTTACACTCCTTTGTCACGCTGTTGTTCTCTCTTTGTGCCTTTGACACTGACTGCGGTGGCGTTAGTGCTGGTGAGAGGGGAGGGCCTGACAGCGGCGCAGACTGGAGCTCTGTCCTTGTCCACAGCTCAGGTACCGTGTGAGGCTCTTGGGGTGGCTGGGTCTGAGACCCAAGGTCACTTGATGGATTACAGCCTGTAATCCATCCCTCCCATTTCATCCCTGGCCGGGCAGTACCTTCTTCCCCTCACTCTCATCCACTTGCACCCTCCCCGTCTCCTTGCTTTTGCCTTCCTCACCCTCTTCCTCACCTGGTGCTTTCATCTGCTGCTCTCTCCTTGGGAGAGCATGGGAGAATTCAGCTTGCTCAGCAGAGGGATGAACTGACGACTGGTTAGGGCAGGGGGTTGACTGCAGACCCGGGCATGGGGCAGGTCCACTGGCTGGTGACATTACTCTGAGCCACCAGAAGGCCACCTAGGCCACCATAAGGATGGATGGAGCATTTACAGGGTCGGACTGAAATGCCTTCTGCCAGGGCAGCCCCTCAGAGCATGTCTGGAGGTGACGCTCGAAGGCATCAGCAGCCTGAAGTTGCTTTGGGTGATTTTAGGAGGACAACAGAGCCTTTTCCTTCCAAGGCATCTTTCATCAAGACTTTTTGGTGGCTGAGCATGTGGGGAAGATGCCGTGCCCCTTCCAGTCCCGTTTGCCACCTGCCTGCCTCTAACCCAGCTTCCCAAGGGAAGGACAGGTCCCTTTGGGCATGGGACAGCTGAATTCTCAAGGGCGAGCACCCCCCATCAACTGCAGCACCAAACCCCTTCCCACAGAGAAGGAAGGTCTTTGTACCTCAACGTATGTTTGCAGCAGGCATCTATGTCACCTGCCCACTCTTGTAGCTGTAGCTGGATAGACATTGAGTGCTTGTGTCATGGACTAGGGTTCTTTATAATGTAAACCTGCAGGATTGTCCCTCTCCCCCACTTTTGACAGTGGCTCCTGCTTTAGGAGATGATCTCATGGCTTCGGGGGTGAAGGGAACAAAGGAACTGCAGCAATTTCTGATGGTTTTATACATTATAAAGCATTTATAAGGACACCTGCCTCTCACGTTGGCAGCTTGTCACTGCCACGGCCCCAGGAGCTGCAGAATGTTTGCCAGCTACATGTGTCCCAACCTGCCACCCTCCCTCTCTCCATCCCTCCATCCTGGTCTCAAGAGAAAAACTCTGGCCATGATGTTTAAATCCCTCTCCTTTTCTTCTCCTTCCATGAGGTCTTTGATGTGGGGCCAGGGCCGGGGTGGGGGAATGTGTTCTCCCTCTCTCCTTCCTTACTTCCATGTGAAGTAAAAAAAGCAAAGCAATGCCCACAGTGTGGCTGCTACAGTTATGTGGCTGAGAGCAACTGATGGCCAGGTCCAGCACTTCCTGATTGAAGAAGTGCTGGGAGATGGTGTGCCATTTGGGTTTTCTGCCCATTTTGTCTCCTATCTACATTTTGTTTTTCTTGTGGTGGTACTGGGTAGCCGTGGGTGAAGCAGGAGGTTTCTGAGCTGGTCCAGTGGTGCTACTATCATCTGCCAGCCATCACTGCTACATCAAAATCACCAGTAAACAATTGTCTGCCCATGAAGCCATCTCCCTGTGTGCCACTGCAGCTTGTCCACTGCCCCCTCGGAGCCCGTACATCCTGAGCGAGAGGTGATCTTGGCTTATTTGCAGCTCTCTCCATGGAAAGTTAATACGTCAATCCAAATGCAGCCTAAATAAAAAGCCCAATATAAAACCATAAATCTCCAAAGAGTTCAAATTAAATTAGCTGAAATAACCAGAACCATAACTAAAGACGCTGCTTGCTTTTGCCTCCTGTGGCACCTTCTGAAGAGACATTGTGCAGAGGAGCAATGCTCGCTTGTGGCTTTGCAGAGATGCTGAGAGGTGGTGTTGCCTACACCTGTGGGCTTGCAGCAAGTGGGAGAAGTTGAGTGATGGAAAGTCTGGTGGAAAGGTTAGTGGAAAGGTTGAGTGGTGGTCAGTGCATAGCCCTTGCTGTCTTGCCCTAGTGATCAAGGGCAGGAGTTTATCCATCCGGAGGTACCCATCAGAGGTGCCTCTTTCTTTGCTAAGTATCATCTTCTTGTGCTTGTCAGCACCAGTGTCTGGAAGCCAGAGGGACCCCTATGTACTGCAAAATAACCTGGTGTGAGGCTGGTCAGGACAGAAGTCTGATATTGCATCACAGAAGTGCTGCAGAGTTAAACTATTACCTTTTCAACAGACCTTCCAGTTGCTTCAAAACACTCAGCCAGGGTCTGGGGTTATTTTTATGTTTTTTAAGAAAAGTTTTACTTTGTAGGCTTTGGCCCCAGTGCTGAGCCTTCTGTGTGCACATGGCAGGGACGGAGGTTTGGTTACAACTAGGGACCTTGTTGACCACCTTGGCTTGTTTGAGTAGATATCTCCTGCTGGCTTGCAGGAGATCCCACACTGCAGCTCAGGCTCTTCATCAGTGGGTTTCTCGATGGAGGCAATTTAGCAGTGTTAGCCTGTTTGGATGGAAATTATTGTGGCCTTGCAGGTGGGTTCCCTCAGAGGTCTTTGGCTGGTTGGAGCCGAGCATTGACTCTTGGCCGAGGAGCACCATGTGCTGGCTTGCTGTCACCCACTGTCCTGCTCTCCACGGGTTCTTCTTGCAGCAGAGGTTTCACTATGTGCCCCCTTCCTAAAACCTCCAGTGGGAAATTTCTCCCTGGAGATAAGCCCCAACCTGGAGAACACAATGTGGTCTACTCATCGTGCCCTTCAACCCAGGTGCGGGGCAGTGGAGGACTGCTGCAGGGTCCCTGCACCTGAGAAGCTGCAGTCACCACCATGGTGCTTCCCCAGTGTATTTCTTACCTTCTTCCTCTCTTCTCTTTTTTTTTATTCTCGGTGCTGTTTGGTGGCTGCTGGGCTGGATCACCGACAGGAATGCTTTGGGGTAACTATGCCGTTCGGGTCACTGCGGGGTGCTGCCCTGGGGGGTGTGTTGGGACAGACACAGGCTGGTGTTTGTCTAACACCTGTGCTGACCTGTAGCTGTGTTTGCAGATACTGGAGGATGCTGCTCTGCATGCCCTCCTGTGTTGCCCTGGGGTGCATTAACAGTGGTGCACTCTGAGAAAGCGTAGGAGGGAATTTCTTTGCAAGAAATGCAAGCCCTTGCCTTTGGAGGAGGGTACTTTTGTTGTGGACATCCTCCAAGGGCATGGGATGTGGCTCATGCCAAGCTCAGCTTCCACTCTAGACACAGCAAGGCCAGGCTTTCCTCCAAACACAAGCATTATCCAGCCCTACATACTATATCCATGTTGGATCCCAAGCTAAACAACAGAAGGTTTCCTGAGGTCTGAAGAGGTCCCTCCTCAGCAGATGTAAACCACTGCAGTTGAGTTGTCCTTGATGGCAGCTTGCACCAGCTGAGCGCTGCCCTCAGATCCTCACCCCAGCCCCAAGTGGGATGCCCCAGCCAATTAGCCAGACCATGACCCTGAGCAATGTAGGAGATGGGAGGTGTGATGTGGGTCCTGGGGCTACTTCTACAGTTGCTTCTGGTGCATTTGTGGGGCCGTGCTCCTAGGGAGGACAATTAATTAGAGGTTTTGTTTACATCTCTTAATGATTAAGCCCATTATTGTGCTCCCTGTTGCGTTAACCTTCGCAAAGGAGACGTGTAATTTGGAACATCTGTGGTTGTAAGTCATTTCCTTGATGTTTTTTGAGGGTGCCCACTGGATACAAACTGTGTCGTCTTCACCGGGACCTCTCTATCCTGGGATCCAGTCCATGGGTTTTAGTTAAAAGACAACAAAAAACCCTCAGTATTTTGGTTGGGATTAATCACCGTGTTCAAGAAATGAGGGTCACGAGGAGCCTTATTGCTGCTTTTCCAAGCAATCTAATGGCAAGCTCTGCATCCCTCAGCTGAATTGGGGTGGAGGCAAGTGCAGCCCTGGTCTGGAGAGGAGAGAGAGGGCTGTGATACTGTGAGATGCAAGACCAGGGTGGCTAGCACTGATGGAAGAAGGCAGAATGCCGTAAGACAGGATTTGTGCAAAGAAACCAAGCACAGAGCAGGTGCTCCCCTAGGGGAAGGTGAGAACTATGAATCTTGAGTTTAAACCAGGATGAAAAACCCTTGGTGAGAGATCTGCTTGTAGACTCCATTGAGTGCATCTCCCCCGTTTCATTACTAATTTCTTGCAACCAGTAGTAATAGTAGAAAACAATTTGCCGTGGGGGGGCCTTCTACAAGCCCCATCTGCAAATGCCACGTGTCTGCAGCAGGGAAGTAAACCTCCTGCCCCTGTTGAGCAGCATGGCTTGGGGACACGGTGAGGAGAGCAGAATGCCACAGCATCCCTTGGGCAGCTGCCTCTGCCTGGGGAGACCCCTAGCCCTGGCTGCATCTCACAAGGTGCATCTCACAAGGTGGGGATTTGCTGAGGTCACTGCTCCCCAGCAAAGGGTGCTAATCCTAAGGAGGAGGGAATTGCTTTATTTTTCATCTCTGCCAGCTGTCAGCGTGTGTGTTGGAGGAGACTCGTTTAGGCGGGCTGAGCACTCTGCAGTCACATGTTTGTGAGTGCTGGCCCCCACAGTGGCATGTGGCCCTCCCATTCCTGTCCTCACGCATGATGGGGGTGGTGGTGTGGTGTGTCAGCTGTTGAAAACCTCTTGAGCATCCAGCCTGGGTCTGCAAGTTTACTGTCTCTCTGTTTCATTTTTGGCTGCATGTGCCTCCCTCTGACACGGTAGGACCAACAAGGGCCGAGATATCAAGACCATCAAGTCTCTCCGTGTTCTGCGGGTCTTGAGGCCTCTGAAAACCATCAAGCGACTGCCCAAGCTGAAGGTAATGATACTCATCTCCTGCCTTGTATCTGTATTCTCCAGCGCAGACCGGTGGGTGCAGGGACCACACACATTAATTTGCTTGTGAGTGATGAACAAGTAGTTTTCAAAGCATGTGCTGTGTTTTTGGAGCCCCATTTTCAAACACAATCCCCTTCAGGCTGCTTGAAATCTTGAGGGGCAATGAGTTACTAAAAGCAAGCATGGGTCTCTGCAAGGTGCCAGAGTTAGTTCCTCTGCCAGGGAAAATGGGCCTGAATTGGACATGAGGCAGCAAAGTCTAGATGCTCTCCAGATGAAATAGGCTTCCCTGGCTTTGAGAGAGCTCAAATCTCTTTCCAAAGTTGATTATCTTTCCTACCAGACCAACTTGCAAGCAACTTTGGATTTTGTGTGCTGTGCCATCATGGTGCCACACCAAAGGGGGATTTCCCATCTCAATACAGGGATTATTTATGCAGCACGGCTAGGATTATGGATTTCCCTGTTTTATCCAAAGGGTTATAGAGCAGGAAAGGAGTAAGGGACTGAGTAAACCTTGAGTTTTTCTCAGAAAGGGTTATTTGGCTGGTGGATGAGGCCCAGGGTGGCACCCCAGAGACATGGGTTTTGACCCTAGTTTTTCTTCCTGATCAATGGATGGATTCATCTCATGTCAGTGATTTCTGGACACCTGTCTTCGCTATGAAGCAGGGATAAAGACATTCCTCTCTTTCTTAAAGTGCTTTGCGAACTAGGCGCAACCTCCAAGCCTGGAGAGGTACTGCTATTGTGGGCAGAGGTATTCCCTCTACCTTGTTATTCATGGTGGTTTGAAACAAGGAAGTGTTTGCTAATTGGTATTGAGTGCTGCTAATTGCACAATTGGTGTTGTCCTGTCTGCTGTCCTGGTTGCAGGGAATGGTGCAGGACATAAGTATGTAACCCTGCTGCTGCCTCAGGGGCTGCTCTATGTGTGTGTGTGGGGGCGATACTCCAGGTGTTAGGCTCACTTATAAAATAGCCCTTTGCCTGGGAGAAGGCCCAACTCTTTCCCCCTTTCTCCGTGGCAGTCTTGAGGAAGGTTTTAGACCTGCCCTTTGCCAAGACTGTTGGTTCCCCAAGGTGAGCTATGCCCTCTCCTGCAGGCTGTCTTTGACTGTGTCGTGACTTCCCTCAAGAACGTCTTCAACATCCTCATCGTCTACAAGCTCTTTATGTTCATCTTTGCTGTCATTGCTGTCCAGCTCTTCAAGGGGAAGTTTTTCTACTGCACTGACAGCTCTAAGGACACAGAGAAGGACTGCATGTAGGTGCCCTGTTGAGTAGGTCTGATGCTGCTGACACCTCTGGCAAAGGCAGGGTCTGGGTAATGTCTTCTGTGGTTCCCAGTTAAGTCCTTGGTCATAACTTGCCCTTGGCCATAGTCTCTTGGGTGGGGTGGACGGCATGGGCTGAGCCCCATCCCTGTTGCTGTGTTAGCACTCTGCACCCTTGCATGGGATGTGGGATGCAGAGCCCTGTATTTTGCTGCTTCTGTTCTCTTTCCTCCTCTCTTCTCTTCCTGTCCCCTTCTCCCCTTCCTCCTGGCTGTTATCTAGCCTCTCCCCATTTCTGCCTCCAGCCCTGCAGGAGGAGAGGTGTCCCTCTCCTACTGCACACACGTGCTGGCCCCAGGGTTTAAAACTGCTGTCTTAAAGTCTGTCAGTGTTAAAAGCAAAGTCACTGCTCTCTTCCAACCTTGCAGAGGGAACTACGTGGACCACGAGAAGAACAAAATGGAAGTGAAGTGCCGAGAATGGAAACGCCACGAGTTTCATTATGACAATATCATCTGGGCTTTGCTCACCCTATTCACAGTCTCCACCGGCGAGGGTTGGCCCCAGTGAGTATTCTGCTCCATCCACATGCCTTGAACTAGGGTGAGGATGTCCCTGTTGAGTTGATTAGGTTAATAACTAGGTACAGCCAGGTGGGATTGAGAGAAAAACTGCTGGGTGGGGAGGAGGAGAGGAAGGGTGGGAAATTACGTCAGGGCAAAAGAGCTGTGGCTGTGGCTGAGGTTAGATTCTTCTTTAGGGAGTGAATTATAGATAGTCCCCTCTCCGGTTTGGCCCTGTGATATATTTTAGCTGAAGTTTAGAGATGACCATGGGACTAACCCTTTCTTCACACTGATGTGAGCTTGGACAATTTTTTCCTCTCTATGTGGAGCACTGGAAAATCCATTTTCCTCCAGGGGCACAGGCAAAGCACCATAGAACAAGCTCTAGCCACTTAGAAGCCTTGCCCTTGTAAAGCAGATTAAGATAGAGTTTTGTATTATCATCATTACAACTATGGATAGGCAGAACTGGCTGTACAAAGTGGGTCCCATGAGAAATGCCACATGGTGGCAGTCCTGATGGGCATATCTCTGGTTGCTTTTCTTCACCTGTCTGCCCACAGGGTGCTGCAGCATTCGGTGGACGTTACGGAGGAGGACCGCGGGCCAAGCCGCAGCAACCGCATGGAGATGTCCATTTTTTATGTTGTCTATTTTGTGGTCTTCCCTTTCTTCTTTGTCAACATTTTCGTGGCTCTCATCATCATTACCTTCCAAGAGCAAGGAGACAAAATGATGGAGGAGTGCAGTCTGGAGAAGAATGAGGTATGGTCTAGGGAGGGGGAAAGAGGAAGTTTCCATGGGTTTTCTGCAGTTTGTGAACTTGGAGCTCCATAGATGTTGAAAAGGTGTAAGAAACCCGTGAGCTACCTGCCTGCTCAGCCCACAGAGGAAAGAAGTGTGGCAGCCGCTGGCAGCCACTGTCCCCCACATTGCCATCAGCCGGGGTCTGATGCACATTGTTTTATTCCAGAGGGCCTGTATTGATTTTGCCATCAGCGCCAAGCCCCTCACGAGGTACATGCCCCAGAACCGGCACACTTTCCAGTACCGGGTCTGGCACTTTGTGGTCTCTCCGTCCTTCGAGTACACCATCATGGCCATGATAGCGTTGAACACCGTGGTGCTGATGATGAAGGTGAGGTGGTCAGAGTGAGCCTGTCCTGTTTGGGGTGGTGGGGAGAAGGAGAATCCATCAGGATGGAATTGGAGGATATTTTGGTTGTTTCTAGGAGATGGGTTGAGATAGTATCTGAGCATGTATTCTCTTGGCATAGTCACTTAAAACACCACTTGCCCCAAATTGGAGACAAGATCTTCCATAATGAGAGGACTCAAACAATCTGGATTTCCTAACTACTGTAGCAAGATCTGGATTTACTCTGTACTTCCTTCTTAGAAGGAGTGGCAGTTGTCATGGGACAGGAGTGGAGGGAAAAGGACATGGGAGAGGGGAAGGAGGAGATGGTCTTGAAGTATCCAGGGCAAGAAATGCAGGCCACTGCAAATCTTCCCTGGGACAGTCACTAGCCGAAAGGCTGGCAGGCCCCCTTCTGGCTAGCAATGTCTCTCTTTCCAACAGTACTACTCTGCTCCCTACACCTATGAGCTGGCCCTGAAGTACCTGAACATTGCATTCACCATGGTGTTCTCCTTGGAGTGTGTCCTCAAGATCATCGCTTTCGGCTTCCTGGTGAGTGGCTGCTCCTGTTCTTGACAAGGGTGTTAATTTGGACTTTGGCAGCACACAGATCACAGAGGGAAGGTGCTAATAATGTGAGGTTGTTGCTATTTATTTTGGGTCCCAGCCTAAAAGCTGTTTTTAGGTTGGAATCGCTCCTTTAGTTCTCATTAAACTTCCCAGTGCTGGATGCTGGTGGGGGAAGCCACAACATTTAGTTTTTTGTTTTGTTTCTGTGGTACTCTGGTGCCTGGACTGTGTATGTGCTGTGCAGCCGCTCTGCTAAAGTCAACTGCTGCTGCAGTCATGCTGGTGGCTGCAGTCCCTTGTCTCTGGGAGCTGCTGGTGCATTGCTGTCCTTGGGTTGTTGTATCAGCTGACCAGACCTGACCAGCAGAGACACCTCCCTACCTAATTAACAGTCCTCAAATCCCCAGCTGGTCATTTAAGATTTGAAGCCATGGATTGCCTTTTCTTCAACTACTCTTTGCTACTTATGAGCAGCTGTTGTATTTGCTCTTTTAGAGTTTCTTTCCTGTTCCTAATCCATACTGAGAGATGACATCCACTAGCAGGAGGGTTTCTAGCCACCCTCCTTGCTCTGTGATGCCAGCCATGGTTAAGTCTGGTCTTGCACCAGCTGCTGCACAAGGAGCAGGTGCTGGATGGGTCCGGGTGCTCAAACTTCGGAGGGCAAAGCAGCCTCATGGCTGTGATGGTCAGTGTGATGAGCTGTTGCAGCCTGATCAAGGCTGGCTGTGGCCACTTTTCCCGCTCACCAGGGTGACCTGTTGGCTGCATGAGTCATCTCCCAGGAGAAGCTGCTCACTGCAGACACACTCAGGTCTGCTACCATCTCAGATGCAAGACAGTGCTCCAGAGCATGGCTGCATACAAATGGGCACCAAGGTCTTTACCACCACCACCACTGTCCATGAGCAGCCTTGGCCTGTGGCCCAGCACCCTTCAGACTTGCGATCCCTGAGCCCAAATCCATGTTCCCTCTCTCCTTCCTTTTGCAGAATTATTTCCGGGACACGTGGAACATCTTTGACTTCATCACTGTCATTGGTAGCATTACGGAGATCATCCTGACGGACACCAAGGTGAAGCAGGGGTGGGGAGCTGCAGGGTATACCGCTGTGGGGTGGGGGTCTCCCGCCTCCCTCTGACCCTCTCATCTTCTCCCAGCTGGTGAACACCAGCAGCTTCAACATGAGCTTCCTGAAGCTCTTCCGAGCTGCTCGGCTCATCAAACTGCTGCGCCAGGGTTACACCATCCGCATCCTGCTCTGGACGTTCGTGCAGTCCTTCAAGGTAGGCCACACGTGCCCTGGTCCCCTCCCAGGCCATGGTGCTGGGGTGCTGCTCCCAAATGCAAGATGTCTTGCTAACTTGTTGGCTTGTAGGAGAGATGGATTGGCACAGTTTACCTGCTCGCTGTGCTTTTTGTACTCCTCTGGAGCTGGACCTGTGTTAAATGAGATGACTCATCTGCTTATCTTGCAGGCCCTTCCCTACGTCTGCCTCTTGATCGCCATGCTTTTCTTCATCTACGCAATTATTGGGATGCAGGTGAGCACAGACATCTCAGCGTGCATCCCTCTGGTGCAGACAGGCTGGACCAGCATGTCCTCAGCGTTGTGCACAGCACCAGCCTTATGCCTGCCTGTCATTGCTTCACTCGATCATGGTGTCTGCAAAGGTCCTGAGGGTGGAACAGCTTGTTTGGGAAATGCAGAGCCACACTCCCTAGAGGAGCTGCCATGGGCTTGTTCAGTCAAGCTGCACAGCTGCTTCCCAACTTGTACCCTTGGAGATGTGGCCCTGGGGACTCAGCTGGGCATGCTGTCTGATGGCTGCTTTCAAATCGGGACCCCCCCTTCACTTAAAAATTACACCCTATCTCCAACTCCCTCGCAGCCCCCAGAGATTGATTTCATGCCCGAGGGGCCTGGTGAGCAGCTTGCTGCCTTCCTCATCCAAATGGCTGGATCGTGGCAGTGATCCCTGAACTCAGCTGTCCACCTTGTCTCCCTCTGCAGAGGTTTTATGTTGTAGCTGTGCTACTGACGGTCTACTTGGGCTCTTGTGTTTCGGGACCTGTGATGACCTACCGGATGGTGGGAGGTCTGTAGAGCATGGGAGCATGGAGCTTTCCAGGCTCCAGCTGGTAAATAAGCAGCACGTGAGCTGAAACCCTCAGCTCCACACATGCCGTGGGGCTGGCTCAGCCCGTGGTGACTAAATCCCACGCTGAGGATCTGACAAAGCATCTTCAACGACAAATGCTCAGGATATGGAGCCGCCTGCTGAGTGAGCTGCTGCAGTTCCCAGCACCGTTGCCTGGACAGGCAGATTTTGGGGAGGCAGCAGGCAGCGCAGTGGCCCCCTGCTTGGGCTGCTTGGCAGTGCTGGTGTTTAGTCTCTTCCACCCCCTCTCTCCTGCCCCGAGAGAGTCGCACGGCTGGTTTTGGCTGCTCTGTCCTACACATCCCGGCATCGACTCCAGGTGTTCTCTGCGCTAAACAGCCACCATCTGACTCAGCCCCCCGCCCTGCCGTGTGGTAGTATTTGATTATTTTTTAAATTATTTTTTTTAACACCGTTGTGAACAAATCCCCAAGCAGTAAAGTCTGTGGGCGTTATTTGAGCAAAATAGCTGGAGGCAGAAAATATTCTACAATTACACATTCCAAAAAACCTGTACAGGGAAAAAAATACTCTGCAGTTAGTATATTTTTAGGCTCATGGAAAGTGGAATAAATATTTAACAGTAATAACAGCACATTTTTCCTATTTGAGGCACTTTACGAACATTCGTTATGTCCTACCATGGCCTTAGCTGTGGATCATTATTAGGATATTGTCTATGTTTGGGGTTTTGTTGCCTCTTTTGGCCCTGTGGATGGTAGTCCGTGGTGGGTCAGCAGTCAACCTGTCCCTCCCTCACTGAGCCCACCCTGTTTGCACCATCGTGCCTGACCTTAGCATCATGGACTGTTTCCCTACTAAGGGAAAAACTCCCAGGAGTTTCCAGGATCAGGACCCAGGGTGGTGCAGCTTCTCCCTGTGCCTGCAGCGTGCTTAGACCGCTGGCTGCCGTGTGGTGCTCGGATGCCACCCGTAGCGCATGGAGCAGTTGGACTTGGTTGATCCCGGATCCTCCGTGCTCCTGTTTCCATGGCAGCTTGACCTATCGCAGCCTTTGCCGCCCACCACAGATCCCTGCCGGGCAGAGGAGAGTCTCCTTCCGTGATGGCTGCTCGGCACCAGCTCCTCAGTGTGCTGGCTGTGCACAGGCATGCATTTGTTGGGGTGCTTTTCCATGGGGGATTTCACAGAGGGGGTGGATGCTGGCTGCTTTGGGGGCTGGCTGTGCCAGCAGTGGTGGATCTGGGGCAGAACTGGTCCCTGCAGCGAAGATGAACATGCAGCCACTTCTCTGGCCGCCAAGCTCTTGCCTGAATAGCTTTTTCTCCCTCCTGTAGGTTTTTGGCAATATCAAATTAGATGAAGAAAGCCACATTAACCGGCACAACAATTTCCGCAGCTTCCTGGGCTCCCTCATGCTTCTCTTCAGGTACGTAGCAGTAGAAAACTCCTTTGACAGCATTTTTGGGTGCAGGCATGCCAGGTGCCAGGCTGGGCAGGTTCTCACAGCAGGCTGTTAGATGAACATTAGGTTTTGGTGCTAGCGAGCAACTGGGCAAATACATGGCCACAGGAGCTCAGGAAGCCTCTTTTTTTCTCCCTACCTTGCCCCAAAAAGGATGTCTGTCTCCCAGCTCTTTGGACTGGCTGGCTGGGGGAAGTTAGCCCCATGTGCCAGGACCCCAACCTGGCACGCTTGTGTGGGTCCAGCTTGGTCGCTGCTGATCCAGTGCCTGGCTCCTCTATATGCTGGAGATGCATTTAGTTTGGGCAGGGGGTTGCACAGCTTCTTGTGAGGTTTCTTCAGGGGGCATCCTGCCCTGGGTCCATCCTGTGCCATCACAACCTGCTGAAGACAGCTGTGTTGGGTGCAGGAGTGCCACGGGAGAGGCATGGCAGGAGATCATGCTGTCCTGCCTGGAGGGCAAAGGCTGTGAGCCGGACACAACGGCAACATCTGGGCAGAACGAGAATGAGCGCTGTGGCACTGACCTGGCCTACGTTTACTTTGTCTCCTTCATCTTCTTCTGCTCTTTCCTGGTGAGTTTCTCCTCCCTCAGAGCCCTGGGGGCTTCTCTCATCAGCACCCACTGCTCCCCCCACCCCCAAACCTACACCCCAGCCATAGAGTCATCTCTGCTCTCTCTACCCCTACTTTCCTTTCTCTCTGCCTTTTCCCTTTTCACTTAGATGCTCAACCTGTTTGTGGCGGTCATCATGGACAATTTTGAATACCTGACTCGGGATTCCTCCATCCTGGGACCTCACCATCTAGATGAGTTTGTCCGGATCTGGGCAGAGTATGACAGAGCAGCGTGGTATGTAGCCAGCTCCTGCTCTTCTGAGCAACCTCTCAAAGTTGGTTTTAAACAGGCATCTCTGTGTTCTGTTGTTGGAAACTGGCTGCCATGCCTGAGATGGTCGGGGAAGGGCTGCTCTCACTCCCGGTCGTTACAAGGCTAGCAGCTGTTTTCTGCAACACCTGGTGGCACAGGTGTGTTGGGTGATGTTCACAGTTTGCTGTGGTGTTTATCCTGAGTGCTGGTGGAGGTTCCTACTCTTTCTCTCCTCTCTGGCCAGTGGGCATGTCCCTCTCAGCCTCCCTTCCTGTCCCTGCCCACCAGCTGGGTGCCTCTGCCCTGGGACTGGCTCTATCACCCAGTCCCCAGTACTCACACCTGCCTGTCAGAGCAGGGCTGAGTGTGGCTTGTTCCCAGCAATGGGGAGAATGCTGGGGGTCTGCTGGGCTCCTGCCATGTCACCTCTGGAAGTCTTTGTTGGGAGTGTGTTTGATGGGTTTGGGCAATTGTGCTATTACTCTGGGAGGGCTTTGTTTCCTGCACTCACGTCTTTGCTGATGAGGATCCCAGCAAACAGGGCTCCCGTTTCCTGGCAGCATGTTCCCAGCACTGGGACAAGTTCACAGCAACTGTTCATACTCCTGGTGGCTGGGCTTTTTCTCTGCTCCTGCTGCTGCTGCAGAGGAGCTGTTCTCCACCACCCCTCCCAGGGTGGTCTGGAGTATCCCAAGGGCAGCGTGGAGCACTCAGCACCTCTGGGAGCATGTTTGCCTTCCACTCATTCCCAGTGCTACAAGGGCATTTTGTGTGGCCCCTTCTTCCTTCTCCCAGCCCAGCGACAACCCTTCTGGAGCCATGACCCACCGCTGTTGTGCTGAGTAGCGTGGGTGATCTTAGTTCAAGAGCTCTTGACAGCCACACATGCTCCCTTTGGAGACTGTTCGCCTCCACTGCTAATGTCCTACCCCTCAAGAGACCAACTCCAGACAAGATATTTTTTAATGCCTAATATCATCAACTCCTGGCACAGTTTACTCCACTGTTTCTGTCCAACCCTGTGCAGCTCAGCACTGGCCAGGTTCTTTCCTGTGCGGCCTCCTCCAGCACTCTTGCTGCTGTGCAAGATTCCTGTGGGCAGCTGTGCCTTGCGCAAGGGGGAGAAGTCAGTGTGGGTGAACAGATGTCCTGATGGACAGCTATAGAAGGGAGAGGAGGTGAGAGCAGTGAAACATCAGACTGCTTGGTGTGGAGCTTCTCACCCATGGCTTTTGGGAAGGATTTCTTCACACCAGGTGCTTCATTGGCTCTCACCCCCAGTGTTGGTGGCCTGGGTCTCCAGGGCAGTCACTGAAAAAGTGTGCCTGAGCTGTCCTGTCAATGCCATGTACCCCTTTGACTCTGAGCAAGCCCTGCTCTTTAGTCATGATATGTAATCAGTGGTTAGGGGATGTGCACAGGAGCCAGTGGTGCTGAGCCCATGGGGGCAGCCTTGGCCCCGGCTGCTGGGTGAGGAACGGTGAGTACGTCTGAATGGGTCCTACTACCTGAGTGGGGCAGCAGCTCTGCATCCTAACACAGGGACCATCACGTAATGGTCTCATGGGGAAGACTGCACAGCACCAGGGGGGCTCAGGGATGGGTTTTGTCCAGATGGTTGGGTAAGCTCTGGCCTGCGATGGAGAGGGGATGGGAGAAGAGCAAGGAGAAACCAGAGGCAAAGGTACCGGGTAGGATGGTAACGCTGGTCTTTGCTTTCTCATGTGGTTTCCCTTCAAGCTTGTCTAAGGATGCCCAGGAGGCTGCAGCATGCTGCACCTCAGCACTTCCACCCCACATGGTCCCACTTCCAAAGGGCTCTGGTCCGGAGTGGAGCGGGGAGCTCAGCATTCAACGGCCCCTACGCCCTCTCCTGCCGTATCTCTGCCTCGACTGCTTTATTATTTCAGCTGGTGCAGGAGGGATACGGGCTGTTTCCTGCAACAACTGTGCCCGGGCCTGGGGAGATGCGCTTCTGTGAGCGAGAAGTGGTGTGTGTATGGGAGAGTTTGCTTCTAATAATGTGTACCTTTGGCAGAATGTGGTCTGGTGGTCAGAGCACAGGACTGGACCATGAGAGACCTAGGTGCTAGTGCCACAGCCACCGGTCACCAGCTGGTCACATTATCTCTCCCCATCTCAGGTTCGCCAGAGATTGGAGATACAAATGACTCAGCTGCCAAGCTCCCTGGAATCTTGTGAGGACCAGGGAGTTGGCTGTGTGAGGACAGGCTCTCTGGCAGTGTGATGGGACACAACTCCATCAAAAGGGCTCATAATGGTTAGAACCCAACCAAGCTGCAGGCACACCTCAACTAAAATCCCAGCCCTCTCCCACCAGGCATAGGCGGCCAGAGGCACAATGAGGAATGGTGATGGGCTGGTGTTCACCACCAAAACTGTCCTTCTCCAAGGTCAAGATGGGTCAGTGTGAGGAGGTACAAGCTGACTCATGGTGGAGAAGGCAGTAGCTGATGCTCACAGCTTTCACCTCTCTGAGTCTGACAGAGACAGAAGAAGAAGAGCTATGCACCCCCGGGGGTCTTGCTCCACAGATGGCCCCAGCATCCCCCAGTTAAGCTCTCCGTCCTCCTCTCCACTCTCTCAGTGTCCTATTAACCCACCTGTGCTTCCTTTGCAGCGGCAGGATCTCGTATAAGGATATGTACAAATTAGTACGGGTGATCTCGCCTCCTCTGGGCCTAGGAGAGAACTGCCCCTACAGGGTGGCGTGCAAGGTTTGCCTCCCAGTCCTCCGCCACAACCTGGCCACGGGACGCACCATCCACCTCTCCTTCCCTCCCCGCTCCACCACCACTGCGCCTCCTGAGGGAACCCTGACGTTGCTTTCCTTTGAGTTTAAAGAGGTCCACGGCCTCCCAGAGCCAGCAGCTGTCCCCCTCAAGGGGAGGCATGAGTGGGGCCAGGGGGGGCTCAGAGCCTCCCGGGGTGGGTTTCAACAAATTGTGTCCTCCAGCCAGCCCCCTGCCCCAGCCACCACCAGTGCAGAGAGTCCACAAAGGGTCCCGGGCCAAATGTCACCATCCCTGTGTCTCAGAATGACCTCACGTGGGAGCAGGAATTTTTTTGAGGACTTAGATGTGGTTTGTTCTGGGGGGGCAAAAGGGGGAAGCAAAGGTAGGAGGATGTTGGGGACTTTGCTGTTGTTTTGGAGCATGAGGACTGGAGGGAGGATAAGGAGGCCAGGGTGACACTTCTCCCTGGCGGACACTGTGCTGTACTCAGCAGACTTTTCCTCAAGTGAGGCACTTGGGGGACATGTGACAACATCTCTCTGAAGCAGGACTCTGCTAGTCTTGCCCTTAGCTTGCTGGATCTTCTTGGGAGGTTATGGCACTTGGACACATCTCTCGAGCTCAAAAGCTCCTCTCCCTCTGGTTGAGTCAAGCTTCCAGTAGCTGGCAACAATTTGGCCTCCTTGTGCCTCTCTGGCTTGCACTTTTTTAAAATTTATTTTATTTTCGGGTGATGATCAAAATCCTGTGCCTGCCACCTCCTCCAAAGTGCAATGATGTCTATGTCTCTTTCTGTGGCATGAAAGGATGAGCCACAAAACTTGTTCTTCCCTCTGCATCCCTCACAGCATCTGAGGAGGTGCATAAGGGAAGGGAAGCTCAGAAACACCCAGTCCTTGCAAAGGAAGAGGGTTCCTTGGTGCAGCATGGTATAGCCACCACATCCTTCTCACCACATCAGAAATGCTTCTTCCAGCCAGCATCTCTGGAATGGGGCTGTCACCCTCCACAGCCAGTCATGGGGACAATGCACACATTTGAAATCTTGAAGTATACCACCAAAAGAGAAGTAGAGCAAGCAAGACAAGGCCTTGGATGCTCGGTCATCATTTTTATGAAGAGGTATTTAGGGATAGGAGATCTCTTGCGAGAATCTCAGCTGGCTCATTTGTTCAAGGAGAGGCTCCTTGCAATCTTTTGACTCTTCTCTGTTAGCAAAGGGTGGCGGCTTTGCTGAAGACACTTGCTCAGGACTCTGCAAACGGAAGACACCTTTAGGAGGAGTTTCTAATCTTTCTTGATTGACATCAGGGCTTCACTGGGAAATGTTGCTCTCCTAAGCTGGATCACCTGATGTTCAGAAGGGTATCTGTAATGTTTCCGAGGAAGAGGGAGCTCTGCAGCTTTCTGCTGACTCTGTGGGATGGACAGAGCAGTGAAGGTGGATAGACTCAAGGGGAGGGAGAGGGAGAGAGTGAGGCAGTTTTTGCTGTTGTGTGTGGGAGACCATACCCATCTCTTCCTTGTCTTACCTTGGTCTCTTGCTCCCTGTGCCTGGGATATTTCAAGGACATAAGAAATTTTCAGGGATTCCTGTTGCCCTGAAACAATTCCCAAAAGGCAACTGATGATGAAAGTAAACCCCTGTGGTTGCGTGGTTGTTTCACATTGCCACCATGATCCAGATCCCAAATGCCAACCCATCTTGCTAATCTTTCAGTTTGGTGAGCCTACCCAGCATAACACAGTGCACAAGTTCACCTTCTTGAAGCCCACACCCCTATGCTGCCAGGCAATGCAACAATTATGACTTTCAGAAACAAACATTCCAACATGTTTATGGAGCAGTGGACAGCCTGCTCTAGAAGAGATGGTGCTTGGGCAAATTCAGGAAGCTGCATAGGGGAGCAGCTTGCTATGGAAGCATACCCACTAGACCATCCACAGGTGGGATAACAAAGGGGCATTGATGTAGGAAGCCTTCTTGTGGAAGTCCAGCAAGCTCTGTCCTTATGCTGGCGAAAGCAGGTCTTGTAGTCACATCTTACTGGGACTGCATCCTTGAAGCCTGCTTTACTCCTTGTGGCTTTCTCTGCCATTCTTCAACCCGTCTGCTTCTAGCAGTCATGCAAAAGTGAGCCAAGGAGATGGGCATTACCTTTGCCCCCTTAAAGAAGCCATTGAGATGGTCATGGGCCAGGTGAATTCTCCACTGACATTCATTTTATATCCCCATGTACATCTCTGATTCCTAAATCTAATCTCACATCACTTGCTATTCTTGTGCTCTAACAGTCTGGTAAGGCATAGCACTTATTTCCTAACCACGCAAGGACAGATGTCCCCCATATTTCCTCCTCCATCACTCACAAGGTTCTCTCAGAGCACCAGGACTGAGCCATTACCGCTTGGCAGTTTTACAGGCCACCCTGTGCCATAGCCACAGGGCACATCTCCCTCTAGACACAGGACAGATGACCAGCTCTCCCATCAAGGATGCACCCATATTGGGACCAGCTCTTGGGAGCCATCCTTTTCAGATGGATGTCATTGCATGTGCTTTCCTGTGCTTCAGTCCATGGGGATGTGGTTTCTGGGCACTGCTGTGCTGCTCAAAATCCTGCAAGATCTCTGCTCTGAGAAGCAGCGAAGTGCATAGCCTGTTCTCAGGTAGTCCTTCTTGCTTATTGACGCAACTCTTCCTTTTGAAAGAACCCACTCCTTCACTGCAGAGAATCTCAGTACAAAGGACATTTTCTGACAGTTGCTGGGTACACTAAAGTTCCCCCTGCCAGGAAGAATGGGTGGAGGATCACGGTCTTGCTTCCTTTTTGTAGAAACTTCTTGAGCATGAACATTTTGAAGTCATCTTCTTCCCTTCAGATATTTTGAGTCAGTGCACATCCAGCTCTGCCAAGACACTGCTTATGGACTCATGGACCTGGATATTTCCTCTTGATCTTCCTATTTAATAGTCTCCAATGTTGTTATCAATCCTCTTTCCAACCTCTTTAGGTGTGTCAGGCCTCAAAGGGTCTCAAAGGCTTGCCAAGCTTGTTCTGTGCCTGCACTCCAGACAGCTCCCATTGCAGGTTCTGACCATCTCTAGTTCACATCTGAAATGTCAGGACTTATCTTGGTGGGAGCATCTTTGACCAGGGGTCTGCTTTCAAACCAGTGGTGCCCTCTTAGAAAAGGAGATATATTTTTCTCCACATTCCATTCTGCTCTGAGCACGTGGGTAGGGGAAAGGCCAGAATGCTCTGTGGACCACTTACTTTTATGCAGTGCCCTCTCTCTCACACCACCTTGCCTGAGGCGGGTTCCTCTCCAGCACCATCCTTACAGCGCAGCTGTAAGGGTCAATGCCTTTGCTGTTGAGAGGTTTCCCTTGCACATTAGTCACCCTGAACATTGCAGAGCAGGACAGAAGACTGGCGTCAGGGGAAGAAGAGGTAGCCGAGCCCAGAATGCCTGGGAAATGTGCTTGAGTGGCCTCCTGGATGTGCAGAGAGGGGGAAACTGCCCAGATTATCTCAACACGGCAGAGGGTTCAAGGCATCATCAGGTGGTCTGGTTTTGGTAGCATTCCTCACTACAGCAATCCCAGGCAGGTCCTTACGGAGCCAAGGAGCGCGAGGTGGGGGTCTGTCCTAGCTGCCTCCCTTGGGAAACCCAAATGAACCCCGATGTTGGAAGGCCCAAACAGCTGCCTCTGATGAGACTCTTTAAACTCCAACCTGGTGGAACTTGCAGCCGCATGTGGGAGAGAGCCAGGGCGGGAGCATGGCATGTACAACTTTTCCTCCCGGTTTTGTTTTTTCAGCCAATTCAGCATGCCTTTTGCACTGGTGCATGGTGGGAAAGTGGTCTATCCGCAGAGCCAGACGGAAGCAACTGGGCATCTTCCTTTGACAAGTGACCCTGGCCCACTGCCTTCTATGCAAGATGCTGCCTCCTAATTGCATAGACCTTATGAGCTGGGGATACACAGCCTTCCAGCTATGGGTTAGGTGGCCACGCAAAGCAATACCCAGGCCCCCCCTGCCCCAGGAGGGAAGACGCTACGGAGGCCACACAGCACTGTGGTGCAAACCACCGTTACCTCAAATAACCCATGGCTTGAGCGCCGTGTATCTGATTTATACCACTCGCACACAGCCCTGGAACCTGTGGGACAAGTTGGGGGCTGCTGGAGGGCTTTAGGAAAGGGGTTCAGACCAGAGAAGGACTCCCAGACTGCTAGCGAGGCAGGCACTTGAGACCAACAGCAGAGAGGAGAGGGGTGAGTTGCTATCTGCCAGCATTCCTGGGTCTGTGTGAGCAGTGCTATAAATCCACATCAGGACAGTCTCTCATGTATGATTTGCCTTGATTAACGGGTTTCCTGTTCTTTTCCTGTTTGTCCGTTTGTTTTTTCTCTCCTGTTTTCCTGTACTATTTTTGTTTGTATGTTTTTCTGCTCTCTGGGAATGCCTCTTCTCTCTCTGCATCTCCCTCCCTCCCCTTCCCCCTTCATGAGCAGTGGCCGAATCCATTACACTGAGATGTATGAAATGCTGACTCTTATGTCACCACCGCTAGGCCTCGGCAAGAGATGTCCTTCCAAAGTGGCCTATAAGGTAGATCAACCCTTCCTTCTATGGGGGCTAGAGCTGAGCAGGAGCTGGGGCTCAAGGGAGCTGTGGGAGGTGGGTCTGGGGGAAGTTGGGGCGGCGTTGGGGCACCCAACGCGTGTTTAGCTCACTCCTGGGGAGCATGGTTTGCTCAGAAGAGTCCTGGCCATGGTGGCTGGTCTTCACTGCCCACGCATGTGATGCTGCTGTGGTCACTCACAAGCCCAAGGAGCTCTGGGTAGAAGACCCCAGTGAACGAAAAGGAGCAGGATCAGCAATAGTGTGGAAGTGGAAGGGTTAGAGAAGATGAAGTGAGGAGTAACCCTGTAGCACAGTTAGCAGAATGAGGTGTCCTTAGGAGCTCAGTGACCCAAGCTCATTATGTGGGCTTCGAATCATCCTTGTCCAGCACAAAACTGGGGCTATAAAGCCCATGGAGATGGGAAACAGGTGGGCAGCAAGGATATATCCTGTAGGAGCAGCTCTGAAGTGCAGGAGCCAGGCACATCAGCATGAGCTATTCCACAATGGCTTGTGCAAGGCAAAGCCAGATGCCTTCAAAAGGTGTCTCTGAGTTTTTACCTCTTTGTTCCTCCTGGGGTAGTGGCTGGCAGTCAGCTCACAGCACAGGCACAGCGTGCTCCTGACTGCATAGGCATGAAGCAGGAGAACGGGAAGCCCTGAAGGACATGGGGTGGGAGCTATGCAGCTTTGTTAAGGGCAGCAGCTGTTAGGACAAGAGCTGGAGCTACAAAGCAATGTGTTCCCAAGTCTAGAGCAAGCTGAAGCTTTTCTTGGCCATGGGCTGCTGCCTGCAGCCCCTTTCAGCAGCATTCAGGGCTGGAAAAGGGCCGGGGGGGGGGGGGGGGGGGGATTTCTGCACACTTGCAAATGGGGGACCACCTTCTCCAGCTCTCACGTTTGTTCACACATACGTACATCCACCATCACACTTTTCCAGGAGAAAATAGGAGGCTTGAAGGCAGGGAAAGGACATGAGAAGCTGGGTGAAAAGGAATGGGCAGGGAAGGGATGACCCAAGGTATTCACAAAGCAAAATATACTCTCTGGAAAGTGGATCTGGTCACTTCAGTTTGCACCCCACCTGCCCAGGGTGGGGAAGGAGCATGGCGTGTCTAACCTGCCTTGGTTGCCCTTCTCTCTTTCCTTCTGCACTTTTTCCTACCCCTCCTTCCCTTCCTCACCTTTGGATAATTTGGACCCTATGCATGTGCTGGCAAACTTCATCTATCAAAGACGCAAAAAGGGAGCGCCAGGATGTAGCATGCTAGAGGAATCCAGCTGTTCTGAAGTCCCTGAAGGTTAGGGACCCTCCTCTCCCCTGCCCCAGGTGGGAAGGGTTGAGAGCTGGAAAGCCAAATCACCCAGGAACGGAAACCTGAGCCTCCTCTCCCCTTCCTGAGCATTCCCCCTGATGCATCAGGCGTATCTTCCCAAAAGTGCTGGTAGGTGCCGTGGCAGCCCTGGTGCTGTGGGGAGAGGGGCTCAGGGGCTGTTCCTGGGGTGCAGGAGGAGCCCTGGAAGGCAGTGAGCCGGTGTCCTGGGGTGGAAGGAGCCAGGGGGGGTGTGGGGGGGTGATCCTTGCCCTTCTTTTTTGGCTGTGCTGTTTTGACACTCTTTGTTGCTTTTTATTTTTTATTTTTTTTTCCCTTTTGTTTACTGTTTAATTTATTTTCCTCCAGCCTGGTCGATGTGTTTTTCGATATTGTTTTCCGTCCGCTGTTTTCTTCTCTCTCTTGCGCAGAGACTGGTGCTGATGAACATGCCTGTGGCCGAGGACATGACAGTCCATTTTACCTCCACCTTGATGGCGCTGATACGCACAGCCTTGGACATCAAAATTGCCAAAGGTAAGGTCAGTGTAGGAGAGAGGGGACAGAGCCAGCAGAGTTTCAGAGTGACTAGCACTCATCCTTTGGGCAGGCTGACAACATCGCAGCCAAGTTGTGGTTGCCTGTCCACAGCCTGGCTTGTGAATGAAAGCAATTACCTTGAACAGACAAATTTCTGCCCCTCTCTATAAAAAATCTATTTCTTTAGGGAGGAGGTTGCCACTTTTTCACTAGAAGCTGCTTGTAGGGAGCAAAAACAGCTTGATTTCCACTGTGTAAAGGGGGAGAGAGAGAATTCCCCTTCCTCTTCGTGTCCAAAACCAAACCAAGGAGGGAAAAGATCACATGTGCATGGCTTTCAAAGGCTGGGGAATAGAAACCTCTCTCTCAGAGAAGATAAAATATTCAGAGCAGGAAAACCTGCTTTATTGTTGTTGCTGGAAACACTCTGATTCATCAGATCAAAAGCTTTCTGCAGAAACATGCCGTTTTCAATACAACGTCCCCTGGGAGCAGCTCAGCTATTGGAAGAAAACCCAACCCAGGGCACGATAGGAGCAAAGGCCCAGTACTGTGACAGCTCTTTGGGTTCAAGCCCCTCTAAGTAAAGCACAGCTTTGAACCCAGGTCTCCTACAGCTCAGCAGAGTTGCCCCTGGCTCGGATGTCTCTGGTTGGCACATGTTGACAGCTCCCTTTGAGCCTCGGTCTTCCTAAGCTGAACTGTCCAGGGAGCTCTGCTCTCCTTGCACATTGTTGAGTGCTTAAGGATTTCAAGCAAGCAGAGCTGCTCTTTCACCAGCACATAATCCGCTCACCAGCAAAGAGAAAGTGGGGCAGCAGCAGGTGTGTGTGGGCTGGAGTAGGATTGGAGCCGCAGAAACGGACCCAAGGCGAGCTGGAAGATGGCAGCTTTGAGTGGGAGGGCAGGGGATGGGGAGATGGAGGCACATATGGGAGGGATGGTAGGAAAGTTTCCCTGTGAGAGCAGAAGACCAGGCTCGCTGATGCAAGATGGCCCTCCCTACCCAAAGAGAGCTGGTTGCTGCTTGGGAACATCACTTCAGGATGGGAAAGGGGTGCTTTTCATTGTACCCTGGTGCCAGGTCTTGATGTACGTGGACCATTTTTTCCCCTGCTGTTCAAGGTGGTGCAGATTGGCAGCAGTTAGACTCTGAGCTTCAAAAGGAGATCCTGACTATTTGGCCTCACCTGTCCCAGAAGATGCTTGATCTGTTGGTACCCATGCCAAAAAGTGAGTCTTTGTGGGGTCTGTCATTGCTGCCAAATTTCCATTATACCTGCAGCAGGATTCTTCCCAAAGGGATATGGGGACTGGTGAGACCTGTCCCCAGCTAGGGGAGAAGTGGGGAAAGGTGTTGCTACAGGCTGGCTTCTGCCTTGCTCTGCCTGGCTGCTTGGGAACCCTCTTGAAAATTGCCCATTTTGCAGTGATCTACTCCTGCCAAAATCGGTCTCCTGTAAATGATCTCTGGAGAATGTAAGGGCAGGATGCTGAGCATCATTTGCTCTGTTACATATGATGATGTGATGAAGATGTGTGTCTTGGTGGTTTATGATGATGCTTTCAAGCCATCTCCATCCATTTTATCTCCACACGGAGTGTCTGGGTGTTCATCACTCTTTCTCCTCTGGAGCGGTGAGCAGAGTTTGAAGGTTACCAGGGTATTCCACAGCAGGGCTTGTCCGGAGATCCAGGCTGGTTCCTTCAGACCTGATGTTTCTGTTAACACCCAACTGTCCTCACTTTGTTCCCTCTTGTGCTCTCAGCCTCTGACCTGACTGTTGGCAAAATATATGCAGCCATGATGATCATGGATTACTACAAGCAGAGCAAAGCAAAGAAGCAGCGGCAGCAGCTGGAGGAGCAGGTGAGGCTTAATGTGGGCAAATGGTGGGCAGGATGGAGATGTTCAGAACATCTCACTGCTTCCTACCATGTCCCAACCAAATCTGCAGCCTGCTGCATGGGATGCAACTGAGGCATGAAGATGGTAGTGCAGGATGGGGTTTGGTGACTATATGACACACGTGCCTGCATCCTCAGTCTCTGACAGCAAAGATGAACATGCTGTCTCCTTCCCAAGCAATGGAGGCTTGGTTGGTGAAGCACTGGATGTTCATCTGCATTTCCTACAGCCTCAGCTCCTTCATTTCTTTCATACAGAAAAACGCCCCCATGTTCCAGCGCATGGAACCATCCTCCTTGCCACAGGAAATCATCTCAAATGCGAAGGCTTTGCCTTACCTCCAGCAGGACACCCTCTCGGGCCTGTGAGTATTGCCGTGAGAAAAAAAGGAGGTAGTCCTGTCATTTCTTTTTTATCCTACAGCCGACTTTTTGTTCTCTGGAGCTGGCACTGGGATGAACAGAGGGTTAAAGAGCTGGCAAGAGCAGTGGAAATCCAGTCTAGGGTAGAAAGCTCCCAGCATAAAGCTTTTGCAGGATTCAAGGTAGCTGGTGTGCATCAGCATCACCAACAGCAGCTGAGGTGGCCAATGGGGATGTCCAGATATCTGCATGGATGCTCTTCTTGCAGGACTATCCTGGCACCAAGTGCAAATTCTCTTATTGAGGTGGCCTGGGATAGACCTGAACCTCCAGAGCAGTTGAACAGCAGGTCCCTGGGTGGTGCAGGGTCAGTGAGGGATTCCCAGGATTCCCACCCTGGCTGGTGGGAATGAGATAGTGGAAGTTGCTGGGACTTGGTATGTCCCACTGCGGTCACAGGACCTGCGGCACTGGTGTCCTCTCCTGCCCGGGCACCACTTCACATGTCCAAAGAAAGTGATGTTTGTCCTGGAGGTCTCAGCCCTGACAACTTTAGGGGCAAGTACGGGGGCTCCCCAGCTCTGAGCCACAGGAGAGGTAATACCCAATGGCAGCAGCACCCGGCTTGTGACCTCTCTGAAGCTGGACCATCTTTGCAGGAGCAGCCGGAGTGGGTACCCCTCGCTGAGCCCTCTCTCGCCACAGGAGATCTTCCAGCTGGCATGCATGGATCCGGCCCATGGGCAGTTCCAGGAGCACCAGTCTCTGGTAAAGTCACACACTGGCGGGTGCTCACCTGCGATCCCAGTGCACATTCTGGTGGGCATGGGGAGGTGTGGGGCTGCTGGCACAGCAATGAAATGCTGCTCCCAGCTACTGTGGCAATGAACACTGTGTGGAGATGGCAGCCACTGGGTCACCCGTGGATCTGAGCAGGGGACAAATGTCCCCAAGTATCCCCCAGCTGGGGCTCTGGCCCCACACCTCTGTCCAGGCACTTGAGGACACAGCCATCCCTGGACCATCCCTGGCCCGTGGGGCCATGCAGCAGCAAGTGCTTCTGGGGTGAGAGCTGTGAACAAGGTCCAGTGTCCTGGAGTAAAATATCCTTCTTTTCACAGGCAGTTCTTTTTTCCACTGAGCGCTCATTTCAGTGGGTTACCCCGTGCTGAGTGATGGTATCTGATGTTTTCGGATTCATGTTCATTTTGTTGTCAGTGGTGGTGTCCCTGATCCCAGATCGATCTGTCAGACTGTCTCCAACAGGAGCACACCCCTCCGGCCTCACACACATGCCGGCGGGCAGCAGCAGTGTCTGTCTGTCTGTCTGTGTGTATATATACATATATACATATCTATATATATCTCTCCATGTCTGTGTGTGTGCGTTCGCGCACCACCCCGACGCTTGTTGGATGCAGTGTTGTACCACTGTGCATCTCCAGCCAGATCCGTGTCCCTGGGGTCTGTACTACTCTGTGTGAGCTGTCTACCATGCAGGTGGGCATCCCCTGCCCCAACCACGCCACTGTCCTGCCAGCAGGGAGGTGGCAGATGAGACTTGCCCTTCCCTGTAAAGTCGCCTTCTAGCAGATCTCCAGGGTCACTCCCTGCCCATCTCCTTGACACCATATCCTGTTCAAAAGAGTCCCCTAAATTGGGAATTAACCAAAGTGCAAAGGTGCCACAGGTGGTGTGCTTTCTGTTAATGGGGATGTGGCCAGAAAGCCTCTAAAGCAGGGTCAGGGCAAAAATCCCATATGTTTGTCCCCTTCTGGCAAGAGGAGGAGTTAAAGCCCAGGCAGTCAGGGCATCACCAGATCCAGGCAGGGTTTCCACTGCCACTGGAGAGGTGTGAGGTGAGTTGGCCATCAGGCAAGCCTGAAGCACCACATCTAGGCTCACCTGCAATGGATTGTGAATTGGACGTTATTTTTCAGTGGCAAGATGATATGTCTTAGACTCCCTTTTTGACCCACTTAAATTCTGCACCCAGTTGAGTGAGCAGGGCTGTCCCCTGCAAATAAGGCAGAACCAGCGCTCTGCCCTGCTCCAACCCCATCCCAAGAGCTTGGCTGTGTGTTTATTTCCAGGAACCAGAGGTTAGGGAGTTTCAAAGAGTGCAGCCCTCTAACCGTGGCAACTACCTTCCCGTGGACACTCAGGACCATGCTGTCTCTGGGAGGGCCTCCTCCATGCCTCGTCTCACTGTGGATCCCCAGGTAAAACCAAGCAAAGCCCCCCGTGGGTGCCAGGTCCAAGAAAAGCCTACCAGGTAACACTGAGGCTTCTCTCCACACTGAGCAAGTGCTGTGAGCCCCACAGGTTCCCCAATGCCCCAATACTGGACCATCTCTCCGTCTTTGGGGTGCTGCACGAGTAGGAGAGCTGCTGTTCCCCAGCACGGGGAGCACCAGCAGCAGAGAATAGCTGGGGTAATGATCTCCTGGCTCATGTGGGAAGTCTGTGGTGGAGCAGGGCTATACCAGGATGTTGCAAGGTGTGGGACACTCCTGCTTTCCTCCAGCCCTGGGCGCTGGCTGAAGTTTGAGGAGTGCCAGCCCAGCCATCAGATGATCTCCTGGGTGATGAAATGCGTTTTCCTTCCTTCCCCATTGTCCCAACACATGTGCTTCTCTGTCTGTCCAGGGGAACACAGGCCACATCTCACCTAGTTTGTCTGCCCAGTTTCTCTGTTGTTCTGTCTTGTACTCAGCCTTCACGGAGACACAGACACTCTTACGGGGTTTGGTTTTGCTGTGAAGTTTCTGGGTCTGCTTTCTCACAGAGGTCCTGGTGTTGGTGCTAGTGTGACAAGTCATGCCACTTTGGTGGGGCGTGAAGAGGAAGGGATGCCCTGCCTTGTGGGTTTTATTGACCATTTGCCAGTGGGGGAGGATGATTAGGAGGGGCTGGGAGCAGAAAGGGTATGGCATGAGGAGGGAATATGGCCTGAGGATGCAGACGCAAAAAGCTGCTAAAATAAAGCAAAGAGAAATAAACAAGGAGGTGATGTTTTCCACAAAACGTGTGAGAACTCAAGCTAGAATGAGGAGAGAAGGTAGAAAGGAGAAGCAAGGAAGGGAGGAAAAGAAAGGAGAGGGATGATAAAACAACAGCATGAGTGGGGAGAGAGGGAATGAGTGTAGGGGAGAGGGATGTGGAAATAAAGGAGGACCAAGGAGGATCAGTGCTGCTACTGGAAAAGTGGCAGCACCCAGGAAAATAAACACCAAGCGAGGGGTGCTGGAGGATCCTTCCCCTGCTCTTCCAGTGATTTCTACTTCAGTGTCTGCTCCACTTGGTCCTGTTTTCAAGGCAGGGGGGGATGCTGAAACAGCCTGGGAGGCAATGGTCTGCTACCGTTCGTGTCCCCACACCTGGGGTGGGGTGCTGCTGCTCTTCCCCTGACACACAGTGCCTTGGCTTGAACAACAGTCACTGGCTTTGCTTGTGGAGCACAGTTCCCAGCTGGCTAACAAGCACAAAAGCCAAACCCCACTTTCCTCCCATGCCCTGTTTGTGCAGAGATTATTTGGTGGGGCTGTGCTCGGGATGGCCACCCTGCCCCGGCTCTCCCCATCTAGATGGCTGGTGGGCCAGTGATGGTGGTGAACTAGTAATTGCTTGACCACTGTCCCGCCCAGCCCTGCCCAGTGCTGACCCCCTCCCCGGCTGGCCGGGGTTGTTTGCAGGTGGTGACAGACACCAGCTCAATGCGGCGATCATTTTCCACCATCCGGGACAAGCGCACCAACAGCTCCTGGCTGGATGAGTTCTCCATGGAGCGCAGCAGTGACAACACCTACAAGTCCCGCCGGCGCAGCTACCACTCCTCACTCCAGCTCTCTGCCCGGCGCCTCAATGCGGACTCGGGTGAGCAAGGGTGGCTGACCCCATCCCATACCAATGCCAAAAAACCCTCAGCCAAGCATCCCCTGCTCCTGAGGAGGGGACAGTGAGGACTGATGGGGGTTGTCCCGCAGGCCACCGGTCCGATGGACATCGCTCAGGTGGCAGGGAGCGGGGCCGATCCAAAGAGCGCAAGCACTTGCTGTCCCCCGATATCTCCCGCTGCAACTCTGAGGAGAGGAGTCCCCAGGCACACGATGAGTCACCGGAGCGGCGGCGCGAGTCCCGGTCACCCAGTGAGGGCAGGTCACAGACACCCAACAGGCAGGTAGGTGACAAGAAACCCCTTCCTAAGCACAGAGGGAGGTGCAGAAACAGCTCCTTGTCAAAACTGGGAAGATAACCCCCAGCTCCAGGAGCTCTGCCCATCTTTCTTCCCTACGGTGGCATCTCCGTGTTCCCTGTGAGCTAAGCAGGTTGGAGCTGCTCAGTCACCATGCAGAACATTTGGGGAGAGGGGTGGATCTCCACACTGGTCCTCTCACCACTGTGGCAACAGCTCCCTGCAAATGTTGAGGTGTTCCAGATACACAAGCCTAGAAATGCCAATACTTGCCTGTGCTTGAAGCCCATAGAGATGCTATCCATGGAGAGCAGCAGCTGGTGAGGTGTTAGCTCCTCATGCAGCATTTTTGCAGGTGCTTTTTACTTTTGACCTCCAAGAGCAGACACCATCCTCATCCCTGGAGCAGACCTCGAGGCAGGAATAGGGCAGGCAAAGGTGCAGTGGGGCCTCATCCAAGCACGAGGGTGCTCCAGGGACCCCAGGCTCAGGGTGGGGGGCAGTGGGTGCACAGTGCTGCCCGTCGCCCCTGTATTCCCAAGTATGTCTTGGTGCATTGCAGGGAACCGGCTCTCTGAGTGAAAGCTCCATCCCCTCCATCTCGGACANCCAGCACCCCCCGGCGAGGTCGCCGCCAGCTCCCGCCGGTGCCCCCCAAGCCACGTCCCCTCCTCTCCTATGCCTCCATGCTGCGGCACGCCGGAGACGCCTCGCCGCCTGCTGAGGAGAGTGAGGGGGGCTCCCCGCTCCTCTCCTCCACCCTGGAGCCCAACACTGCCGGCCTGATCGAGTCTTCCAGCTCCCCGGCGGGGAAGCAGAGCCGACAGTCNCCGTCCCGCCGCCGCCCTGCCCCTCTCCAATGCATGCTCTTCGCCACGCCTGGGAATGAAACACAACCAAAACCAAATGCAGGGGAAAAGGAGAAAACCAGACCGACCGAAACAGAGGGGGAAAAAAAAAAAAAGAAAAAAGAAAAAGCCTTTGGNAGCACCCCCCGGCGAGGTCGCCGCCAGCTCCCGCCGGTGCCCCCCAAGCCACGTCCCCTCCTCTCCTATGCCTCCATGCTGCGGCACGCCGGAGACGCCTCGCCGCCTGCTGAGGAGAGTGAGGGGCGCCCCCCGCTCCTCTCCTCCACCCTGGAGCCCAACACTGCCGGCCTGATCGAGTCTTCCAGCTCCCCGGCGGGGAAGCAGAGCCGACAGTCCACCCCGCAACGCTACATCTCGGAGCCCTACCTGGCCCTGCACGACGACTCGCACGCCTCAGACTGCGGTGAGGAGGAGACCCTCACCTTCGAGGCGGCCGTCGCCACCAGCCTCGGCCGCTNAAAAAAGAAAAAAGAAAAAGTCTTTGTGCAAAAAAAAAATTAAAATCTGTCGACTTTCATTTATTACTATCACTTTTTTTTTCTGCACAGAGAAGCACTTGATGGGCGGCGGAGTGGCCCAGCTGGGCAGGCATGATGGGGGGCGAGTGAGAGCCCCCCCGGCCGCAGCCCTGCTCCCTTCCCTGAGCGGGACCCCCAGGAAGTCTCATCCTGATGGTTTTCTGCTCCCTGAGGCCGGAGAGTCCCAGCAAGGGGGTACCAGGGCCCCCATTTGCTCTGTCACTCAGGCTTGTGCTGCTATGGCTTTGAATTTCCCTCCCCAGGGGTCTTATCCAGCCTGGAAAAGGGGTGAGGTGTGATGGTGGGGTGTGGGGCAACGAGAGGCCAGGGTGCACTGAGCAGACCAGAGCGGCTCTGCCTGCCAGATGGGGCAAAACCGAAGCCAACTGGTTTGTACTGGGCTAGACGGCAGCAGGGCGGGGGGGCTCAGAGCTGCCGAATGTATGCTGCCTCCCACCGACATATATTTATTTATATATGGAGAACTCTAGGTGTGCCTGTGTGTATATATGGTATGTGTGTGTATATATATTTATATGCTGTATATATAAAGATATACACATGCAGGGATTTGTTTTAGTCATCTGACCATGCTGGGGAGCTCCTTGGGTTTTTTACTGCCCGCACCCCATTTGGCAGGAGCAGGACCAACCCCCCCCGGGGGGCTGCTGTGCACCTGTCACTGTAGCAGAGCGTTGGGAATTTCACCCTGCTCCCCTCACCCCATCCCAGATGTTTCCAGCAGTGGGGAATCGCATTTTCTCCATTAGAGGTGAACAGTGGCCATGGCGAGGGGTCTCCAGGCAGCCCTGTTTTTGTCCCTGCAGGAGTGGGATGACCAAGGGACGAGGACGGGGCTGTCTCTGGATGTATGGCTTGCTTGGTGCCAATGGTGCCAAAGGGGTGATGGCAAACTCCTCAGTGGCCTCTTTGCTGTGTTTTCCCAGGAAAAGAAGATTCCCGCATCTGCAGGGGAGAGAAGATGCGTGTGTGTGATGGTACCCTAAGATCTGTCCTCCCAGACTTCGGCAGCTCCCCTGCTTCAGTTTCCCCTGCAGCCATGGCCCCTGACTGCTCCCGGGGGCTGGCACCCCTTCAGAGGGGGCTGCCATGGGGGCAGCTGGGTTTGTAAACCCCGTGGCCCCAGCTTGGAGGCAGGTGGGTGACTGAGAGCTGGTGGGGCTTTGGGAGAGGAGTACGGTCCAGAGAGTGAGCGGGGTGGCTCACAGTTCCTGCAAACGCTGAAAATGCAGTACAGGGCCACCTTCCAGTGCCAGTCATTAATTAATCTGGTAATTATGTGCTGTCAGCTCTAACAATCTGCACTCACCCTTGGCTGTGGGTGCAACGCTTTGCCTGCCAGCCTGAGGTGATGCTGGTGGCCTTGTGGTGATGGGTGGCTCACCCTGGCAACCACTGGCATGTTTCTGTTGTGACTTGTGTCCCTTGCCCTGGGTAGCCGGAGGGTGCTGTGTGCCTTTGGAGCCTCAGGGAAGGGCTGGGGGCTGGCAGATATGGCTGGACTGGGCATCACCATGTGTGTGGAGATGGGATTTGGTGTTCATCCTGCTGGGCTGGGGGGACGTGGTGCCCTTCCTCCTGCCCGTGGTTTCACTCTGCTGTGAGTTGCTGTGGTCGGGATCCTTGGGGCTGTTCTCCAGCTCCTCTGGCAGGCTGAGCAGCAACTCTGGCCAGGCTTTGCTTTGGTCCTGGATAACCCATGTCTTCTCCTGACCAAAAGATGCTATGGACACAAACTGCCCTGCTCATGCATGTGCAGATCAGCCCCTGCCCCAGTTGCTTTGTGAGCTCCCCAAGAGGAGCTCTGCTTTGCAAGAAGCAAATCCCATGAGCTCCAAAGGCTGCCCGCTCCCAGGTTTGATCATGGACTTAAACCCCCTCTTTCTAATTGTCAGACTGCCCTCTGCAAACCCAAGGAGCAGGTTTCACTTATGGGACCAAAAACTTCGTACTGTCTCAATTGGTCCCTGATGGTGGGTGGCACCTCTGCTGTCCCTGCCTGCTCTGCACTTCCTGAACTGATACTTCCAGCTGCCAAGGGATCCAAAAATTCTCCAGAAAGCCCTCTCCGTCACTCTGGCTCAGCTTCTGCATCCCCCATCTTGGTGCCTGGGGGCAAGCTGTGCCCCATGCAGCTGTGGGGAAGGTCCCCGGTGCTGGCTGGTGACATGGGCATCTCCTGTCCCCTTCTGGGCGTTGCCTGTCACCTTCCAGCCATCTGTGAGTAGTTTGTGGCTTTCATCCTGAAGCTGCTGGAGCATTGCTACCTGTGCCAGAGTCTGGGGGAGGTAGGCCTGATGGGCAGCATGGGACCATGTGTGGGCTGTGGCCAGGGATGCGTGGTGCTGGTGCCGGGGGAGGCAGTGCCGTACGTGCTCTAAATATAGGTGCTGGCATCGTCTACTTCTAAAAGCAGAAAGGTGTCTGACAATACTCTGGGTTCTGAGTAACAACCCGTGGGGAGGGAAGGAGGCGGCTTTTTGTGTCTGTGCCTGTTGGGTGGGAGGGAGGGATGCTCTCGAAGCGGGGATTGGGAGGGTAGGGGGGAAGAGGGGGCATTTTTCATGCAGATTTTAGGCTTTGGGCATGTTTCTTTCCTCGGCTGCAGAACGGGGTCAGCCTGCAGCGTACAGAAATGCTCTGCAGTGGTGGTGCAGGCTGGGGCAGAGACCCTCGGGGTGCACCCCCATGTTGCGGTGGGCTGTGGCATCCAAATCTGAGCTTTTTGGCATGTAAGATCTGTGTTTTTACTTAAGTGCGGAAACTATATGGAGAAAACTGGAGCCCCTTTTATCTCGGGGGAGGAAGGGGGCAAAAATGGCCTGCCTCCTGTCTCTCCTGCAATAGCTGCAGCCTTGCTCCCGCGCTGAGAGGGCAGGCAGGGAGCTGTGGGGACAAGGTGGCACCTCCAAAGCATGCCTCTGAAACCAAAAAGAACTCCCAGGAGAACCATGGAAAAGACTGTGCAGAGGGGGAAGGAAAAGCAGCCCCGAAGCACCATTGCATCCTGCGTCTCACTTCTCAAGGCGCTGGACTCACTTTGCTGCTCTTCAATCTCTTGTCTGTGGCTTTTTGGACATCTTCACCTCCTGGACAGCAGGGATCTGCCACTGAGCTGTCAGTGGCACCTGGCTGTGCTTGACCATGGGAGGGAGGCTGAGAAAGCAGGGATTGTGTTTCAGCCTCTGCCTGCACAGGACAAGCCCCTGCCCAGGCAGGAATTCACCGGGATCATGCAACTGGTTCCCAGCTTGGTGCTGGGACTGGCCTCGAAGCCCTGCAAAGATCCTGGGAAAACTGCGGAGGGCAAGCAGAGAGATGAGGCAGCCCCAGGGCACAAAGCCCTGCTGTCCCTCCGAGCTGGCCATCCCAACCCCATCCTCCTGTCCCCCTGTGAGGCCTCAGAGGGCAGACCCCCCCCCAGTGTGGGGCCAGTGGCTCCTGGGTCGGAGGGAGGGTGAGTGGGAGATGCTCTGCCTTTATCCTCCACGCACTGGGGTGGAATGTTGTAACATAACATGCTCGTTTGGACCCAAATGGGGAACCGAACTGACTGATGGCAATGTACATCTTCAATGGTTTTTGTCAAAAGGAAGGAAAAATAAAACCTTGTTGTAAAGAATTGCCATGGACCCTGTCTCATTGGCATTCCCCCCATGCTGGTGGGGGTGCAGGGACTCCAGGTGAGATGCTGGACCCCTGCAGAAGGTTTTCATGGTAGGGAGGGAGTGGCAGCCCCATCACACGAGATGGGGTGTTCCCCAGCATGCACACAGGGGATGTCCCCTACCAGTGCTGCCCTGGCATCCCTATGGTCCCCCAGCAGGGAGGGGGCTGTGAAGGAGAAAGGCAGGGAACAAGTTTGGAGAGTGTTGTCACCCTGGGGGAGCTGTGGCTAATGCCTGGCTGCTTCTAGGCACACAAGGCTGAGGGGCACTTGAGGGATGGTGGCGCCAGGGCAGGGGGGCTGGGGCCAAGAGCCCGAGGAACTGCTAACACCAGCACCACAGCAAACTGGTCGGAGGAAGCTGAGAGCATCATGATGACATCATATTGCCAGATAAATGCAAAGGAGTACCAACCTGTAAAAGGAAGGCTTGGAAAAACTGCTGGGATCTGTGGCTTTGGGGAATTCCAGCAGCTTGGCCATCCTTCCACATATGTGCTCAGGAGATGCCGAGTGGATTCAGATGCTGCTGCCTTGTCCAAAGCTCATGGGTGAGTTGTCAAGCAAAGTTGCTGAAGTCAGGTTTTGTATTTTTCTTTTGCAAAGCTGTTTAAAGCACAAAGAGTTCTCCAGCAGTCAGAGTCGAGTCAGCAGCCTGCGGCAGTCTGCAGGCTGAGCATGGGTGACAGGGATATTTTATAGGTTTTCAACAGGATTTTTTTATTCTTTTTTTCCCAGCAGCACGAGGGTGCTGTACCAAGAAGAGCTCAGGAAAGGATGAAGACCACTTTGAGATGAGCTTAAATTGTGTGTCTCCCACATGCTGCTGCCCATCTCTGCATGTGCCACCAGGGATGAGCCCAAACGTCGTGACATATAGGAACTGCCTATATGTTACCTTTCACTTCCTGCATCTTTCCCTTTATTTCCCAAACGCTGCTAAGTTTGGTTTTCAACTCCTCTGGTCATGAAGGGCTGATAGCATGTTTTCAGCAGGAGGTGCACAGCTAGGTAAGGGCATCACCCAGGAGATGGCCCAGCTGTGAGGGCACTTGCCCAGGTGATGGATGCAGTGATAACCAGGGGCTGGAGGCAAAGCCCAGCATTTTTCAGGCTGGGGAGAATACTCCTATTTTATAGCCCAAAAAGTGATCTGCACACCTGACTGGGGGGAAGGCTCTGCATGGCGGTGATGCCTTCTTCACCATGGTGGGGTTTGCAATGGTGCTGGAAGCAGTTTAAGGAGAGGAGCCTCTCCTGTGCAGGCCAGAAGTCCTGCATTAACATTTTTTGAGGTGTCTTAAGTACGAGCTGCCTCAAATGCTTTGAAAACAGAAGAGAGTGTGCAGGTCTCTGATGGGCATCCTATGGAGCCCTACCTGGCAAGCTGGTGCCAGGATGAGTGATGGATGTAGCTGGCTGAGTGTTTAACCTCCTCTGCTGCCTTTCCCCAAATCTCCTAACATATCTGGGGCCATGTCAATGATACCTGGATCAATGCAGAGAAGGCAAGAGAAACTGGTGCTGCAAAACAGGGAACCTTCACTGTTGGAGAGCCAGCGCTCTGCCTGGCAGGCGCAGAGGCTAAAAAAAGCCCCTTGACAAATGGAACAGAAAGGTTAAAATTATCTGTACATCATCTGAATAACAATGGCAATGCAGATTGTACCTGCTTATAATAGCTCCAGGAGACAGGGGATAAATTGGGAACAAAAGTACCCCAGAAACAGATGCTGCTGGTGCGTGGCTGGCAGAAGTGCTGGGGCAGCTCCTCCTCACTGGGCGTTGGGGAGCTGCTGGGGACAGGGCCACCAGAAGCACCAAAACCTGGCCTGTGTGTGCTCCCCTCGCCTCATTCAGGGGTGCTCCAGGGCCCTTCAAGCCCCAGGTCCCAGCGGAGCTGCCCCAGTGTTTTGCGGGCTCCCGAAACGTGGGAACAGTCCCTGCCTGCAGCAGCCGCATTTCAGCAAGTGCTGTGCACAGCTGGTCTTGCATCCAGTTGTCTGACTGACATTAATGGTCCTTTTTCTGAGACTGCTGCAAATCATCACCCCACAACCTGGCTCCTCTTCCTGGGAAAAGGTCCTTCCTGGGAAGAGGCATCGTTTTGTTAGATTTTTTTTTTTCTCTCTCTATGTATCTGCCCTGTTTTCCTCCTGCTGTCCCCTGCAAAGCCAAAAGAAGGCACAGGGCACTGGGTGCATCTGTAACTCCACAGGGCACTGGCTTTTTCCTAAAGACTCCCTAGATTATTTTTATGGTGAGGTACCAGCAATTGTGCAGCCCTGGGGGGTGGGAGGGAAGCCTGGCTCCAGTCCTTGAGCACTCAAATATCCCCTTGGTGAAAAACGTGGCAGCGACCACGCTCACTTTCATGAAACTCCTTTCATGAAGCTGTGGTGTTGCCTTACAAAGTCTACAGCGAAACAAGGGGAACCTGGTTGTGAGGCTGCTGGAGTCAAACCCAAGCCTCTGGTAGGGAGAAGGGATAGGGAAACTTGAAAGAATGAAACTTTTGTCGTTCTTTTTCCAGTCCCAGCAAAGTGTTTAAAATCCACATGTACAAGGCTAAATGGGCAGGGTTTTCTCCCTCTGAGGACACAGCTGAGTGCTTGGAGGGGAGACTTTGGGGGCGGTTCTTGTCCCCCGCCTCCCTTTCATTCTTCTGGTGTTACTTCCAGCGTGCTCTCCGGGTGCCAAGGATGTGTGTGGGCTCTGAAGTGGGGCTGGTGCTTATTCACGCCGGGAGCCACGTGGCGTTGCTGGCTTGCTGGCTGGCAGCACCAACAGTCCCATGGGTAAGCATCCCCGCCCACAGATGAGCATCCTTCCCCCGTGGGCAAGCACATACAATCACTACTCCTTACTTGCACTATCCTGGCTCCCCAGGGAAATAAGGTGCTCTCACCAGCATTGTCCACCCTGAAGGGCTTGAACAGCATGGCCCAGTTCAGCATCTCTATTTGTTATTCTTCTCATTTATTTATGTCTCTTAATAAGGATCTTTCTTGCGTGGTGATGTAGTGCTGCACATCCTCACTGGCTGTGTTTGCCGGACCTTGCTCTCTTTCTCCAGTTGGTATCTTTCTCTCACCTCAATAGGGCTCTCCAAGTGTCAGGGACCCCTGGCAAGGAACAGTTGAGTGCTGGGAGGGCTGGGTGAGCGGGTGGAAACTCAGCAGCGGTGATCTGCAGCCAAAATCACCTGCTGCCCTCAGCTCGAAGCTGTTGCAGGGCTGAGAGCTGGTTGTCTCTGCAGTGGTCCAGCACACAAGCAAGCTGCTGCAGAGAGCAGGGCACCTGGCAGGCTGTTCCACCATCCCAATGGACCTCAGTGGAGGTACTGGTGCTACTTGGGGTACAGGGAGTAAGGGTAAAGATTAAAGCTGCAAAGTTATTTGCTAAAGCCAGACCTAAGCTAGTCTCTCTCCCCCTCCCACGCACCCTCCCCTGGGACCCAGTCAGTCAATTTATGGAGCAACCTGCCATAGCTGATGTGATTTTCAGATTGATTTTCACAGATCTCCATCATGGCCTTCATGAATGATGTGGGGATTTTTACTTTTCCTTTCTGAAAGGGGAGGAGCAGAGGAAGGAAATACATCCGAGGGCTATACCTCCCAGTGGAGTTTAATCCTATGCTAAACTCAGGAAGCGTTGCCTTGACAAACACAAGGGCTTCAGGCCATGGTGCTGCACCTCCGGGTCCTCCGGGCAAAGCACAGCGTGTGCAGGACATCATCCAGAGCCACAGCTCCCAACTGCCCCCTTCCCTTGGCCTCTGAATTGTTGTCAGGGGCTTGCAGATGGTCTTATCATTTCACTGCTAACTTATTTTAGAGGGGGGAAAAAGTGCAATCAAGCTTTTTTTTTTTTTTAGGTTTTTCTCACTGTTCAAAGGGTGAGCTTCATTTAAATAAGCATAATTTTTTAAGAGCCTGTCCCAGCTTGAGCCCTTGTTCCTCCAGCATGTGATATTGCACTGTATCAGCAAGTCTCACCCCCTTTAGCAGCTAGGAGCGCATTAGGAAACCAGTGTGAGGTGTGCGAAGGAGCTGTGAATTAGCAAAGCCTCCCCTGTCCCTTGGCAAAGCCTTGTCTTACACCTCCTGGCAGGAATAGCTGCAGCTGCTTTCTGCAGCCGAAGTGAGAGCAGAGGGGGTGCGATATGGGGGGCAGTGGGACAGGCCATGAATCTTTGCATCTTCTCAAGGACACAGCCTCAGGTCATGGCCAATCTGCCACCCACATCCCAGGCTACTGACACCGATCCTGGAAACAGGATCCTCACTGCAAGGACAAACATCCTTGTCCCCAGGTCTCAGTGATCACTTAGGGGTGGAAGATGCCCAAGTGGGTCAGGCAGCAGGGAAGGAGAGCAACAGAGGGTGCAAAAAAGCCAGCCATGCTCACCCGCTCCTTTGCTGCTTGGGGACATTTCTGTGATGAGTGTTGGCAAATCCCTACTTTGACTGGTGCTGGTCTGGGAGAAGGGACATCTTCTCACCCTGCACCAAGCGCACTGGTGCTGTGCAGAACCAGCTTGCTTTTCCATGCCTGCAACATCTCAGCAGTGCCGGCAGGGATTAAGACCTACGGCTGCCAGAGAAACAGGCAGATGGGATTATCAGTCACATGTGCCACCATTCTCCTCTTGTCTTAGTCTCTTTTTTCCCTGTTTTAACTCCCCAAGTGGGTTTTCAGCCTGTGCTAGTGACAGGGATTTGATGCTTGACACAATCAGCCTCTTCCCGCTGTCCGTGAGATCCTGGTGGGTGCTTAAAAATACCTGACGGGACATTTCTGAGCAAGGCTGGCCTTCCTCCACATTGCACCCCAGGAACATCCCAGCAGAAAAGCCACCCTGGGTGCTGGAGAGCCCAGCAGCTCTGAGGGGAAAGGTCTTTGCAGCTTGTTTGCCTGGTCTCACCCAGGTTCATGCTGTCCCAGATGCAGCCCACTGCCATCTAAATGACAAAAAGAGGCTGACCTGCCTAATCACCTTTGCTAATTTTCACTTCCCCCGCGTCACTCTCTTTCCTCCAATATTTAGCAATTCTTGTTCTAGGAAGAGCTTTAGAGATACGCTCCAGTACCAGCAGCTAATGGTTGGGAAATTATCTCAGCTGCAGCAGGGCAGCTTTTGCTGGATCTCTTTCTCCTTCATGTGTGCTCCCTAAGCACCCGTGCTCAAGGAAAAGGGGTGATAAAGATGTCTGGTCCAAAGATGGGGTTAGCTGCCCACTCTGAGTGCTGCACATCAATCAATACCAGCACAGGCTTGTTCTGTGATTGCTTATCACCTCTGGATGTAAAGTTATTCCTGGTCTCTGGACCTCTGCCTCCACCACATTCCCATGCTAGAGTAATCCCTTCAAAATATTCAGTCAAAGCAAGTGGACTGCAAGAGACTGTAGCAGAAGGAGACTTTGGAAATAAAATCTGCAACCCCTGCTGGGATTAGCTGCTCCCAAACCCTTTTGTTTGCAATCGCTGCATGAACACACCTTCTGCCAACACACACGTGCCACCACAAGGCTCATGCAGTTTGGAGACAGAGCTGCCGCCAACAAGCGTGCCTCCAGGCTTTTCATGAAATGCTCTGCAGAGGACTTGGAGCTGGTTCCAAACTCAGATGCCTGTTCCCAGGTGCTACAGTCCCCAGGTGTGGCCTATGAGCCACCTCTTAAACAGTGGTGATGGAGCTGAGGGACTCTCCCTGCCCTCTGGAGGAGCTGCAGGCAACCACTGCAGAGATTGGTCTGTGCTTTGACCAGGACAGACTTTTGCTGTCTCCGAGTCCAATCCTGCTCTCAGGTGAGGAAACTGAAGCACACCAGCATCGAGCTGAGAATAGCAGTTCCTAGTGGGCTCCATTGCTCTTCTGGTCTTGGCTGGAGCTGGTGCTCACTGCCTGAATGCTTTAATCAAGTTTCTTAAAATTTCCTCCTGTAGAAACCCCTTTCTGCTCTGCTCGTAATGGTTACCTGGTGGGAGATCAGGTGGCTTTCAGCCAGCACTGTGCTTATTGGAGCTGACCTGTTGTCCTCTGCTGCCACCAGGGCTCTAACCTATCCCTTGGGTCAGCCTCTGCATCCAGAGAAAAGAGTTAAGGCATATTTTTGGACACAAATGACTACAGCTCCAGTGAATTAACTCAGAGATGTTATTACAGGCCATGAAAACAGGTCAGGTTTCAGTCTGGGAAGGAAGCAGAGAAATGATTGTCTACAAGGATCTACTGGCTGAAATCAGGCCAGAAAAAGTGCTTTTTTCCTTACTCTGCCCTTTCCCTTGGCTTATGGTGCAAGGGGATGGCTCCACCACCCCTGCATAGCGTGATGGGTGATGGAGAGAGCTGGAAAGATACTGTCCCGCAAACAGACTGGAGCAGTGGAGGAACTCCAGCAGTGCTGGGAAGGAGTCTGACTCTTCTCCCAGCAACAAAAACTTGTTTTATCAGGGAAATTGGAGGTCAAGTGGGTTAGACAGACCTCCCAGGTTGAATTTCACAGCCATGAGTAGAGCAAATTGTTGATTTTGCCAATGCTGCCATAAGGAGACATGTTGCAGATGGAGAACGCTGTATTCTCCCTTCCTGTCATGATAGCTTGAATATAAAGCTGGGGTTTAGGCAGGAGGAGCTCATTTAGCGTTCGTATTTTTCCCCAAATGCATGTTTCTCTGTAGATCATAAGAACCTCCAGAAGCTCAGAGCAAAGCCAGGGCTCCTATGTGCACAACAGAAATGCAGGAATGAGCCCTGTGGCCTGCAGGTTGGGTCCTGCAGAGGAAGGCAGCAAGCAATGGTTTGTTGGCATCCTCATCATGCAGATGCAGCTAGGCACAGAGAATGGCAGAGATATTCCCATTGGGCACCTGGACTGGATGGGCCTGGTGCTGTGTGGTCTTACTGAGAAGCAATGCAGTAATGCTGCTGGCCAAGCCACCGACCTCCCCACACCAGTGTCGATGCCATGGGTCTCTACCAGGTTGTGCCACGGGGGAGGGAGGGCTACTTTTTGCCAGGGTCACTGAGGGGAACCCTCCTTGATGTCCTTCTCCTGCTCAGCTCAGCCCCTGTAGCCCCTTTTCTACAAACAGCTTCTTTCCTCTTGTTTCTCACCATTTTCTCCAGCAGCCCCCCTGCACCCCCAGAGAAGGGATTTACTCTAAACAAGGTTGTTCCCTGGCAGCATCCACCACTGCTCCTCGGTCCTGGCAGTCAGAGAAACGAGACAGACGATGGCAGAACCAATGGGACAGCTAAGAGGTGAGAGGTAAAACTGCAGATAGATTTATTTCAAGATGCAGTTGGAACTTTAGCTCATGCCAGTCCCCGTGCTTTGCGCCTGACACGTGACCTGTGGGGAGAGATGTGAAAGGCGGCTCTGTTTAGAGCCTGGGAATAGCAAAATCTCCCTTGAACAGCCATGTTTTCATTTGCATTTCTAGGGCTCTGGCAGAAGCCTGAGTCTTGTGGAGTACTCGGCAGTAGATGCACTAAGTGGCCATGAGTTTCTGTATCACTGACCTGCTGGGGCAATCTGGGCAGTTGGCAGGCCCGATAGCTCTCTCGGTGCTAACATGGCAGTGTTGGTTGCAGTCAGTGGCTTGGGAACTGGGGGGTGGACCAGCTGGTGGGATTTTTTTAGTGGGTTTTGGCCTGTTAATCTAAATCTTAGCTTTGCTTGACTTCTGCAGTGTCACTGGGTGAAGAGACTGCAACGCAGGATTAAATGTCACTGGGCAATCAAATGGGTGATGGGCGTAGAAAGAAAAGGAGGGCAAAAGCAAAATGCAGGGGAGAGAGCAGCAGTGCTGGAGGTGATCCATGCAGACCCTGGCCTAAGAAACATGGTCTCCAGGAGCGTGAGGAGGAACTCCTCCTAGAGGAAATAAAAGGAGGGAGCTGCCACCTAACAGCTGATCTTTCACTTGTTCACAGAGCTGCGATGCTCCTCATGCATAGAGCTCACATGGTCACGGTGGCAGACGTCAGCAAGGTGCTGTCACTTTTGCACCAAAAGCTCACTCAGTGCTCCTCCAGTGTTGTCAGGAAGGCCTGGGCTCGCTGCTGCCGTGTGCTGCTGTAACAGCCTGCCTCTCAGCAGAGATGGGACTCCTGGGGGTTGGTACCATCTGGATGCACAGGAGGAGACAGCCTTTGCTCCCTGAAACATGTCAGCTCAGAGTGGGAGAGGCAAATCTTATTTTATGGAGGCACGAATAGCCTCCTCAATGGAAGAAGGAGATTTTAACTAGAGGTGGTTATTGAGTCCCGAGCAGCCGGGCTCTGGCTTCAAGCACAAGTTACCTGATGACATGGGGCCTCTGTGGTGGAGAGATCAGAGCGTGCCTTTGGTGAGAGCAGATGCTGGCGGCAGCTTGCTCGCTCACTGTAGAGGCAGCGGTTGCCTGCCCATTGCAGATTGGGCTCACCTGGCACAAGGCTGGCTCCCTGCAGGCTGGTTGTTTGCATGCCTGGTTGGCTGCCTGTGCCTCTTGTTGGCTGGTGTGATGCTCCCTGGGGCAAGGACGACTGCAGCTATTTTGATGAAATCTAAAAATCTTTCCACAGATAATCAAAGTGCACCCAGCAATCTGCCCATGCTCTGTGACTTGATCAAATCTGGGATGTCAGAAGGGTCTGTATTTCAGGAGGTGCATGCAGCATGTTCCAGTCAGGAAAGCCCAGTCTGGCTTCTCCACATGCAAGTTTGTGTGGCTTTCCCAGTCAACAAAAGAGGTTATGTGACAATGGCTTTGCAGCTGCAGCTGAAAAAATGACTCAAGGTACTCCATGAGGCTCCAGCAGACCTGTGAGCTCACCCAGTGTGGGCTTCATGAAGCAGCAGGGCAAGAATATCCTATAAAAGTGGGTTCTGGCATTTTCTAAGCTCTCCAGCAGCTGTAGCCATGAGTGTCTCATAACAGCCTCTCCCACAGGGACCTCGGTGGCTCTTCAGCAGTGATCTTTCAGCACTGAGTCAAGAAGAGGAACTCTCTGGGCTGAATCATACACCAGCAATCACAGTGCGTGCCTGACAACTTGCTCATCCAGGTGTAGGTCCTACTGGGCTTTGGTCACTTCAACTGAAGCATTCAAGTGAACACAATTCCTACATTTTTCAAATGAAACCTGCTCCTTCTTCCCTTCGGTCTACTGCACTTCCAGCTGTCCTATGTGTCTGCTAAGCACTAGGACTGTCACGGACAGATGACCCAGACTCAACGGCTCTCATCCCCTGGGAGTGCCAGCTGCTGCCTGGAGGGCCAAGTGGCCCAAGTTTCTGGTCTGTTCTCTGTGATGCCGCTGCTGTCTTGTGTGGGCATCATAAGCCTGGGGGGATGTGCAGAGCAGTTTGTCCTCACCCTTTCTGCAGTGATGCTCTATCACTCTGCAGGTATCTGTTGCTGTGTGTCTACTCGGGTCCTGGTCTTGCAGACCGAGCCAAGAGTGGATGAATTTCTTTCTTTTTAAGGAGGGGCTATGCAGAAGCAGCTCTAAGGTCCTGCCAGTGGAGATCATCTCTTGTTTTGCAGGAATGCAAAAGCCAGATGAGTTCTCAATGTGCCCAGCTAAGATAATACCAAATAATCTTGTTTGCATTTTAATTTCCCAGCCCTGTCTGGAAAAACTGATACACCACTGTTCTCCTCCTCCGTGGGCGGTGTGTGCCTGCGAACACGCTTGTTGGAGTGTAGCACTAGTAGCAGTTGGGCTTACCCTGGCTGCCGCTCTGTCTGCCAGGAGAGGTGGGATCAAAGTAACATCGAGGGCTCCGGGGTGGCCAGGAGAGTGTTAGTACTGTGACAGTGAAGGCTGACCCACTGGCTGAAAGGTGCAGCAGGACACTTGGCTCCTTTTCTTTGTGTGCTTCACAGAGGCTGGATAGGAGCGGTGGTCCCCTCTTGCCCCCTCCCCAGCAAGGCTTTCCTGTGCTGAGACAGTGCCCAGCTCTGTCTGGTTGTTTTTCCCAGCTGGTGGAGCTGAGTCATTGCTGTTCTTCAAGGAGAAGGTTCGTTTGCCCCCAAACGGTCTGTCTCCCTTTGCGGCAAAGCCTGTGTCCCTCTTGAGACTGCTGTAATTTTCTTCTCGTGAATCTGTGGGTTTCTTTAGCTGAGGAATTTGTTTGCCATTCATATATCTCTGTTCTGTAAAAATGGCCAGTTCTCTCTGGGGATGTGCTGTTAGGAGGCAATGTTACACCTTCGTTCATGGGTCAGCCCAGTACATGCAGCTGATCATGGCAATAAAACCATTTTTGGCTCCCCATCAGAGAAGCAGGGACTCCTCAAGGCTTGAAGTCATCCCATGGGCTCCCAAATATTCAAACTACATGCAGTGGAAGGAGCTCTGCTTCCAGAGGAGCAGGCGTGCAGATGAAAGCAGTGCAGCTTGTGACCACATCCTGGTGTAGGCACCCCTCGCCCTTGGCTCAGACACATGTCCCAGCAGTCTAGTCTCCCCAGTTGATTGCCAGCATCCCTGATCCCAGTGCTATGGTCCTTGCCATGGCAATGCTCTGGGGTTTTGCTTACTTTTCCTCAAGACATCTCATGCTCTAAGAAAGTCTCATCTATTTAATACCTTGCTTGTACTCCCTTAGGTACTTTATCAAATGTGTGGGACCAGCATACCTCTACCCCTTTACCTGGTGAGAGGAATAGCTACTTCTTATTAGCTCAGTACTTCAACTTGAGCCAGTACTTCAATTTGAGCTAGTTATGGTGAGAACTGCCATAGAATCCTGCAAGCCTGCCCTTTCCTACTTTTTTCCTCTGTCCTGACTGTCTGTCTTGCAGCTCTTTCCTTACTCTAGAAAGCCGTGGAAATAATCAAGTGTTTGCAACAATTTTGTACAGTGTCTGTTTCCTCAGAGAGCTGATTAAAGGCAAATAGGAGAGAATCTAATTGCATCCGCGTTTTATCTCCTCCTGAGGCATCACGATTTGCCAGGAGAACAAGAAAATCATGGATTCTGCAGGGTGAAGAGAACTTCTCTGATCTCCCTCGTTAAAGAGAAGTGGCAGCTCTCACTGTGCTGATAACACCGTTTGTGTCAGTAGTTGCACCAGGGGTGTGTGTGGCCCAGCTTGTGTCCACCACATGAGAAGAGATGGGCAAGACCCTCATCAGCAGACACTCAGCAACGGGAGACTTGGGCAGAGGCAGCCGCCAACACTGGGGCTACGCTGGCCTGTCCCATGGGGAAGAGCAACTGCGACACAGGCTAAGCATCGCTCAGCATCGACAGGGATACAGGATAGTTTCTCCCATCAGCTGCCATGCAGCAGGGTGATGTTGCAGTGGTGGGGTGGGATGTTGTGTCTGCCAGATGGGCAGACCTCAAGCTGCCCGTGCCCCTCACAGGCAGTGGGAGGATGGCAGCTCTGCCTCGTGCTTTCAACCTCTCCATTAAGAAGATGTCATTTCTGCCTTAAATTTTCTTGCTGTTTCACAGCCAGGATCCTCCTATTTAGTCCGGAGATCTGGAGAGGGTTGGCTGGGTGTGCCAGGGCCTGCCAGGAGACCTGCTGTGGCAGAGGACACCAGCTTCTGTGTCCAGTGGGGATGGGCTGCCATGCACCTGCACTTGGCCCTATCCGGAAGATTGGAGGCTGCCGAATATCACAGGCAGGTGAGACATCTCCTGTGATGCACAAGGACAAGCTTTTGTGTTTTCCTCACTAACCTCCATCTTTGTCTCTTGTATTTTTCTAAGGAAATCTCTATGGAAACAGGTACTGTTTGTAATGAAGCCTCTGTTTTTCACTTCGCTTCATTGCTGTCAAGGAAGGAGGTAGGCAGAGACCTGTAAAGGGCAGATGAGGTTTAGGCAAGGAGAGACGTTTCAGCTGCCTTGGCTCTTGGCACAGATAGGAACAGCCTTATCATCCCTTGGTCCTGCCCTTGCTCATGGGAGACAGAGGCTGAGATCACCCAGGACCCTTCTTGGCTCCCTCAGTTTTGGTGAGGACTCAGTGCCTGGTTTATACAGCCCTTCTTCTTGTCCCAGTTGCACTAGAGGAGCAGTGTGGTGTTGGATGGGGGGGGTAAATCACTCTTGCCCAGAGTTTGTAACACAGATTTCATGTCTCAGGGAGATACCAGCCCTACAAGCACCCTGGCTCTCTGGAAGGTCATCCAATGCTAGTCCTGTCTGTGTCCTCGCAGTACCCACCGTGACAGTGTTACTGGGTCCATGTGAGCTACCTCCGCACTAGCTGTGGTGCGGGGGGAGATGGAGCTGCAGGGTGTGACGTGAAGGGGCCGGAAACCACCATGAGGCAGAAGGATGCACAAGCCCCCGCCTTCGTGGGACGCTGGAGCTCCGTCATCTCGCAGAGCTTCCTGCCTGTCGCCTGTTCCCAGGCTCATGAGCTTCCTAACTTGTTTGTTTATTTTGGGGAGGGAGGGGGATGTTTTAGGAGCTGAGAGGAATATTTTAAAGGAGGAATTCAGTGCCAGATTGGCATTCTCTGCATCAGATGGAGCAGCGCACCAAAGCGTGCTCAGAGCTGCAGGAGGGATCTGCATTTGTCAGCTCCTTCTGCTGTGAGTCACCTTTGATATCCAGCAACCCTGGGCCTTTCCAGGGTCTGCACTGGATGTGGGGGCTACTAAATCCAAAGCAACCTGCAGTGGACTAATATTTGGATCCTGGGGGGTTTTAGGACGCTCTAAGCTGTTTTTCTTTTCCACCCAAACAGAGTGAACTGGGCCCTGAATCAGGCGCAATAGGCCTTTGGCACAAAGATGAGTGGCATAGTGGCACCCAGCCCTCTGGGTCTGGAAGGAGAACCTTCCACCCTGACCTGGAGCTGCTGTCCACTCCCCGCTGAAAGCTGGTCCAGCTGCCCATTGGTTTGGCCAGAGGCTCCTTGACCCATGGAGGATGGAAGAAGGTGCTGTAAGATATCTCTCTCTTCTCCCAACCCTACTTTCCTTTAAGTACTTCTTTTTGTTCAGCCCAAACCAGCCATGTGTAGCAACCACCTTGCAGCTATTGTTTGCTCTAGATGGAATCCGTCTCACTCATTCCCCTACCTGCTTTGCCGACAGGCTGCTCCCCTGGAGCTGTGAGGGCTGATGTTTAGAGATTGTCACCTTCAGGGTGCTCCAAAGGCACCGAGCATGGGAAACACTCCCTTCCCACTGCTGTTTCTGGGACAATTATATTTGCTTTAAGACCAAGGATTCAGACTATAAGGCTAATGGTGTTTCCTTCCAGAAGGAGTCAATATTACAGTCTGTGGTTTTGCTAGGACTACAATACGTGATTACTGGGGTTGAAACACTGCTTAATTACCTAGTCATTTGTTGTAATACTCCCAATTAGCTTGTGAAAGCGTAGCAAATGCATTACTTCACACCTGTTTTTAATGCCTTATACAATGTTTTTCATAGATAGTAGAAGATAAACAGTGTTCTTAGCCTGAGGAAGACTGGAATTCATACATGAGGTGAGGTGAGCACCTTGATGTGATTCATTTCACATCCAAGCTGATCATATCACCTTGGATGTGACTCAGTTAAGCACAGCTTTCACGGTAGATATTGGGAACCTGTCAAACCCCATGGCAATGCCAGCAAGGCGGGATGGTTCAGCCCGCTGGGGAAACTGGTCAAAAGGAAGTTCTTGCAGCACTGCCCACCTTTCTGAGCCTTGTTGAGCTTAGTTATCTTGGCCTCCTGGTGTTGGAGAGTAGAGGAAGGGGTTTTTGTGCCTTCACCCAGCCCCGCTTCTCCTTGCCGCCTCTGTGCACAGCCTGATTCCATGCCCACAAGAACATGCGCATCAAGGCAATGTTTGCCCATACAAGTGCCTGTTTGCCCACACAACACATTTGTACATCTGGCTTGGCAGATTGGTGCACATGCAAAAATGGGCAAGAAAACACTGAGGCCTGGATGGCAAACTGGGTCTGCTTTTTCTTTCATTTTTTGTGAAGGTGCTGCTCACAGTTACCTCATTATGGCTGCATTGCATTGTGCCCTTCAGGAGAGCTCTGGCTCCCAGATATTGCACTCCAACAGCCTAAATTTTGTCTCTGTGTTTGGTGCAGTAGGTCAACTAAAATATTTGTTAGCTTTTCACCCATAACGCTTTCTCATGACCCTTTCCTGAACTTTGTGTTTCAAGATATGTTCCTTCTTCGAGGCCTTTAGTCCCCCAAAGCAAGCTGATCTGTCAGCAGAAGAAATAACAGGCTGAGAAAGGACACTAATCAGGTCCTTGACCCAAGCTCAGCTCATGTGATGGTGCCTTAAGGGACAGTAATTTAAAGCAAGCTGCCCTGCCCAGGGCAGGCTCCACCTGCCCATGCAGATGCCAGAAGGCAGCTTTAAGCTGCCAATAACTCGGTTTTGTGTCTGGACGCAAGGACATATCTTAGAAGGACAAGCAACACAAAGCATCTTCTCCAACTTCATCAAGTGCCAATGGCTGTGGCGGTGTCCAGCAGCAGAGACCTGGCAGGGCCAGCACTGGCTGAAAAGTGAATGTTTCTGGATTTGGTTTTCCTGAGTTACTCCATTTCCAATTTTGCCGCCTTCTAAGCAGAGGTCTGTGGGCAACTGTCTGCAATGCCTTAGACAATACATAGATGTCTAGGTGCAGCTCCCCATCCAATTTCTCTGCTCAGCAAAGACACGCTTGAGAGATTATCCCTGCGCGGGTGATGGGTTTTACCCACAATGGCCATGAAAATCTCCATTATTTATCTCCAAGCTGCTTAGTGATAAAGTGGGTGGAGAAGGAAGCCATATTTCCTGCTCAAAGAGTGTGTGGGAATACCTTTTCAAATGTTAATTTCTCATGTTTTTCAAAAAGCTACCCAAAGGCACTGGTCTGAGCAAACTCTAAGAAGCCTGTGCATATTCAAACCAACTAGGTTTTAAAAAGTTTGCAAAGATATTTGGGGCGGAGAGGGGAGGGGGGATAAGAAGGAGCTCCAGGAAAAAACTGCTGTGTTTCCCCTACTTCAAAGTTAAAGTTTAGACGTGCACATTTCCCTCTTCTCTGATGTACCTCCCGCCAGGGAAATAGGTGATGAATGCAAAAGCCCGCAGGGAGCGGCGGGATCAGCCAAGGAGTTCCCCTCCAGCAATTGTAAGGAGTGTCCCTTTCCCAAATTCTTCACCCCATGGGCACCCACCATCAAACCCCAACCAACCAGTGAACAGTAAAACTACCAGGCAGGGCTGATGGGGGCTGGCTTTGGACAAGTGCCCAAGCCACGCAAAAAGCCACACATCCTCACTCCTGTTTTGAATCTGAGGTAATCTGGTTCCCCAATATTAAATCATCCCGCTGTAAAATTCATCAGCTTTCAGGGCTTTATTATTGATAAAGATCCTGTCTACAAGAGCTGCCCAGGCAGTATGTAGCTAATTAGCTGTTGTTAATACACATCCTGGGGTTTTCTGTTGTAGCTTTTGTTTTAAAGACACACACAGAAAAAACCCAAAACTTAAACAAAAACAAAAAACCACCATGGTGTGTGATTTTAATGCAGATTTTAAAGAAAAGAAAAAAAATCTCTTGGGACTGTACCCACCACTAGTTTTAAAGTGCAGAATCCCTGTCTATTATTGAGTAAGAAATGCATGCTGACTGCCAAATTTCAGCTTGAAAGCAACCAGAAGGTATCTGGGGAAAAAGAAATGTTTTGCAAATACCTTTTGTAATTGTAAAAATAAAAATTTTTTAAAAAGGAAAATAAAAAGAAATAAAAGGGGAAAAAAAAAAAGCCAAACCAGAAAGAATTCCCCAATTATTAACTCTTTAAAAATAGGGGATCTTGTGTAACTCAGAGCCCAGAAGTGACATCTAAGATGAACAAACTCTTGAAAAGAGGAATTTATAGTTTACATCTTATTCTGCCTAGCCAAGCAGTTTTATAACCAACATCTCTTCATCCCAAGCGTTCAAGCAAGAACAGAAAATGCCCCAGTCCTGGCAGTAAATGCAATGAGGGGGTAAGGATCTTGCTGTCCCTAACTAACAACTCCCTTGTTTCAAAGGGCTTGGTTAACTTTCTTTTTGGCCAGCCCTGGAACAAAAATGTTCTTTTGTGGTTTGGAATTTGTTGCCACTGGACATGCATCTCCAAGGGAATCATCTGATGGTCTTTGCTTCCCTCTTGCTTCTCCTTTGGCCAGGCAATGTTGGGAAGAGTTGGGGGTGTTCAGTGAAACCCCTCCCTGCTTGCTCCTCCACAGCAGTGAAACACAAGAAGAGGGTTTTTTCCACTGAAGAATAAGAAATCTGCAGCAATTGGAAAGAGGATGGAGATATCTCAGCTGGACTGTGACCCTCAGCTGTGCTGTGGGTGTGCTTACTGCTAGATGAGCATCCCTTTGCACCTTGGTATGTGGGCGTCTGAGTTGGGTGGAATGGTTCAGGAATTGCACAACCTCATTGTGGTCAATTGAATGTGTCTATCTGTGACAGCTCCCGAACAAAGGGAAGGGAAAGGATTGGGGGTTCAACAAGGACACCTCAAGTGTGGGGCCGCACAGCTGATGCTGATATGCTTCCTTCTACCCTCGCTCTCCTCAGGAGCTCCTCCTGACTTAGTCTGCTTTCGCAATCCACACCCTGCTATCAAGCCACTTAGTGCACACAAAAAAATAAGTCTTCGTGATGCACAAAGCAAAGGAAATCATGGGGAAAAGCTCTTCAAAACACACGGTGTTTTTTTTAAAGATTAAGAATTTCATGAGCTAGTGGAAAGCACAAACAATACTGTACCAGGCATTTGTAATATTTGGTGCCTGGTTTGTATAGATACTGCAGCTAATATCCCCAAATAAATACTTCCATGACTAATCCTTTGGAAAGAAAAACACAAAGAAAGAGGCTGTCACATGAAACTAGATGATTTTGATGTTTGGTTTGTATCTATAAACACAAATTCTGCCTCTTGGACTGTGTAATATACTTCATCTAAAACCCTGTCAGTCTCTCACTAGGTAAATATGTGTTTGCTTTCTGTCCTCATCCCATGCCTCTATCCTTCCCCAAAAGTCAACCAAGAAGTCCTTATCCTCTTCTCTGGACTCAGGAAAACCTCTGTGTATTTTGCTGGGAATCTAGAGGTACAAAGCCTTAAATTCTGGAAATAATTGCAATTTCATTTAGTGTGATTAAACTATGGAAATTTTCTCCTTGGGATTTTTTTTTGCATAACAGCAACAATAAAACCCCATAAGGAAAAAAACAAAACCTGTTGGCGTCATCAGAACCTAAAAATAACAGGAAGATGACTGCTGGTGCCAGAATGATACCAAACAAAATCTATTATTGAATTAGATTCTTTCCAATTGTTGTTCTTAGGAATATATTTCCCTTTTCCCCTCAGGGTTTGTTTGGAGCCAAGGTATTTTGCCTGCCAGTGCCATTCCAGCACTCTAATTAACAAGAAGTGATGTCTCTTACAGTAAAAACCAATATCTATTAAAATATTGATGAAGGCGAATAAGCTAAGGAGTTTGCAGTGTCTGGATTCTAGCTGGCAGTCGGGGAATAACTTTGAAGGGAGGGGAGAGCGACACAGCCTCACCCCACTGCCGCGGCCAGGATGAGCATCCCATTCCCAGAGGACAGACCTGGTGTCACAGGACCAAACACCACGAGAAGCCTGATTCCAGGCACTGTTGTAGCTCACAGTGTGTCTGGAGCACCCGGCACCCTTTCCTCCTGGCTTTTCTTCCACTGCCAGATCAGCACTATCTTTTTTCTCTCCAGTGTAGGTTTAGAGGCCCTGCTTGTTTGGGTTTGCTGTCCATTCATTTAAAGGGCTTAATCTTTCACTCATTTTCCCTATCTGTTATTCTAATTAAGCACCTGTCAATTTTGTTTCGTTGCAGCTGAACATCTTGGCGATCGTAGGACTTTCTGCTCTGCTGGAGAATGGGCCTCATCCCACAGGTCAGCTTTTAGAGCTTAATCTACACCTCTTTCCTGCTGTAGTATCTTAGCGTTATTTTAAGGATCTCCTGAAATCATCTGTCACTGTTTTTCAGAGTATTTCTTTCTCACTGGCATTGCTGCCCCACCATTACTGTTATCCTGACCAGCAAAAAGTGAGCTGATTGCTGACTCTGCAGTGAAAGGCCCTCTTGAAATGCAGGCTGCTCTTTCAATAGCTTAGTGACGTGCACTTAAGCTGCAGTACCACCCTGAATTTAGTTAACTTTAGTCATCTTCATCTATAATGATTCCCTGACTGTTACATTAGCGTTCCTGGCATCTTTCTCCTCTCAGCCATGGCTGCTGATTTTCTTATGGCACAACATACCAGGCCCTCCATCAGGCTGGAGCTCACCCTTTGCATCTTCACAGTCACAACTTGGTCCTGCAGACACGGTGATGCTGAGCAGACCCACCAGGAGTGCTGAAAGAGTCCTGGCTTCAACCCAGGATCAGGAAAAAAAAAATCCGTATTACACAGCATCCTCGCTTTGAGCTTTCCTGCACTGATGGGAGGTGTATGAGATGGCCAAAAGCTGGTACAGCCCAGCAGTGCAGCCAGGGTGATGAGACTGTTGGCGTTAGCACCACTGACCTGCTTTACCCCGAGTGTTTTTTTGATAGCCAGAGAGCACGTCGGATGAGATGCCTTCAGCTTCGCCATCCAAACGTGTGTTAAATGACACAATCCAGGCTGGAAGGAGCTATGTGTTTTCTTCTGCATGCAGCTACCACTGTGCTTCCAAACACATCTCTCCTTCCTTTTTTTGTACAGTAACTTTGCACACACAAATGTCAAACAGCAGCTGTTTGGCCAGCATTTTGAAAAGCAACTAGTGATTTTAGCTGCATTAATTTTGAAGCTAGGGTTTCCACTCCACACAGCAAAAAGGCTTCCTTTTCTTCTCCAGGAGCTGTAGATATATTTACTTTTTTCCTTTTTAAATCTGAACCGTGGAAACAGTCAGACCTTATCAGGCATGAACGTCTTTGAGGTTTCCCCTTGTAAAAAGAAAATGTCACAGTGCCTGTCAGAGCCGAGTTACCAAGGGCTTCTCCTACTTCAATTAAGCCTGACCTATATGAGTTTTAACGTGTCAGAGCCTGCAGTAGTTAAACAGTGTGCTGGGTAATTCTGGAGGTCGCTTCAATGCTGGTTTTAAATCTTGAGCAGGAACCTGTGCTGAGAAGGATTTCTTGATGCTCCTGTCTGAGCCATCTCAATCCCCAGAGCCTTTCCTGGTGGTTTAGCCCCTCTTGTCTCTGGCTGGGTCTTGGATTAAAAAAGGCATGTATTGTTTGAAAAAAAGGACTCAAGCCACAAGTCAGATGAAGGCTTTGAATCCTCCAAAGTGGCCAAAGGAAGCCTGAAAAATGCAGCTGAAGGAATTGATTTTTAGGGCACAGATTTCATCAGCTGTATCTCAAAGGATACTTGTTAATAGTTTGGGATTTTGCTGTGGTCCCAGAACAGACCTCTCAGCTTGCAGTGCATGGCTGCTGCTTTTCCAATAAGTAGCTTAGAGCAGAAGGGAGTCAAATTCAACAGGTGTCCCCTCAGAACCAAGCTGGGCGCACTCGGTGAATGAAGTGCTGTTCACTGGGGATGTGTCCTCGTTTAGCTTATTTATGGCAGAAGAATAAAAATTAGTTTCTTTACCTGTGCTAGAAAGCATTAAAACAGAAGTCCTAACTGCAGAGATGGAATTGCTACACCAAGTTACCTGTGGCCAGTCACACCGGTGTTCTCCCACGAAGAAGGGATAAGTCTATGTACTTCCCAAGGTCAGGAAAAAGCCAAGTATCCCACCCCAGAGCACCTTCAATGGGTTTTGTTTGTAGCCCAAAGCACAAGGAAGAGCTTGACGGTGTTGTTCGCCTTTTGACCAGCATCAGCACCAGGACAACGTGCCCCAGAGATCAGCTCCGTATTTGTCACCCTCCCATGGGTGGAGGCAGGGCAGCGCCTGTGCGGTGTGCAGGTTTGCCTGTAAATCCCATTCATCACACACCAAATTGTCTTCTGTCTAATCCTCTCTTCTTCCACACATGGCTAAATGATTTCATTGCAGCAAGGCAGTTGTTCCTGATAACACGATAGGAGGCAATCGCCTGACTGGCTTATGTCAAACCTCAGAAAAATGAATTTTTAAGAAGTGTCACTATTAATTTTTCCACTACTCATAAAATTCCTTTTCCTAATCCTTACTTCTCAAACACCTCTTTTTTTTTGGTGGGGTTGATTTCAGCCAAGCCCTAGGTTGCTCAGCTCAGTGGCTGCATTGATTGCTTTCTGCCACTTCTGTAGGGACTGGCCCAGGTCAGCAGCCAAGGGAGGGAATGTAAGTGGGGAGATCTGATAACAGATTGCACTTTTGTAAAAATCACGTTTGTCACACATGCTCTGGGTGGGAGAAGAAGTAGTAGGCTTAAACAATAGCAAAGCAGATGCAGTTTCAACACGACAGAGGAGGCAAAGAAAACATGGTCATGATAGGTATAAGGTAAATGCTGGAGCAGATCGTGGGAGAGATTAAAGAAGCTGCATCTGAAAGGTTTGTGTGTGGAGCCTGTTAAAATTCTCTTTCTGGAGAAGATTTTGGCATAGATGACCATGCCCTTGTGTTAGAGAGGTGAACTACCAGACCTCTGCAGTTCACTTCAGCCCTATTTTTTATGATTTTTGTAGTATTGCTGTTGGAGATCAGGAAGAATGAAAGGGAAAGTCTGTCTTCCCTTAAAAAAACAGAAGTAAATGCATAACACAGCTTAATTGAAATTACTGACTTCCCCAGATAAGCTGGATGTAACTAGATCAACGGCAATCTGGTTAATATAGAAAAATGACTTGCGATATGCAGTGCCCACAGATGAGAGCATGAGGTTGGAGTGGCAAGAGACCAGTAGCAAATCTCTGTGGGGAAGAGAGACCACGTAGATTTGCTGCTGACACAATAAGGATAACCTAAGCAAAACCAAAATCCCGCAGTTTGGCCCTGGGGCAGGAAAAGGAGATCAGGAACTGGCTTTAATAGCACCACCCCTGGGGTTTTGGGTTTTTGTTGAGTTTCTTGAGCAGTTCCCTGCCGTTCTGGTCCTTGGTTCAAGGTGTAGGCTCAGTATGGTCTCTGAAGTTGTAGAAGGAATCAAGTCATTTAAGAATATAATTAAAAATACAACAAATCCATTGAGCTGAGCTGAGTGCTTTGTCCTTGAGTTCAGCTGGAAACCCATAACATTTGAGGAACATGCTAGAGAAAAAGAGGACTACTTAAGGAGCATCTGGAGAGATGGGCTTCAGCTGCCCTTTTCCCTATTTATGCTTATTAGAGACGAAATTGAAGTGCAGCATGATTAAATTATGCATATAAAGAAGAGCTTCCACAAACAAGAAAACATAAGCAATGTGGGAAGAAACAGAACTGCAAAGAGAACGAGAGGAGCGAAACCAAACAGGATGCCAAACTGCAAAAGACATTTCAACAGCACCTAATTAAAACGGTTCACATTTGCAACAGACAGAAGGTAAAGACATTCACTAGGAAACAGAAGAAAGGGGGAAAAACATTAAAAGGAGAGACTTAGTCAATCACAGGAGGTTCTGTAAAAAGCAAGCTTGGGCAAAGGCCAGTCGCAGAAGGCAAAATACATTTAGAGTTAGGGGCAAGAATGCAAGACATCGTTTCCATTTGTCTTACAGTGGAACTGGGAGGCTCCAGCTGGTAATAATGAAAAATATCATGTGCAGCAGCCCCTGCCCACAGTGCCTGCAGCCCATGGGGAGCTGGCACTACCAACGTGTTGTGTTTATCTCCATGCAGTGATTTCAATAAGATCACATAGCAACCAGTCCAGGGCTGAGAAATCAACCCAGTTCTCCCAGGTCCCACTCCAATAACTTAATCATAAGATTATCTTCCAGCTTCCTTTGTTAATTAATGAACCTTCATCTTTTGGCTTCAGAAGCCATAGCCACAGGCAGTAACGGCTGAGGCTGAAAATCTAGCATGATACCTTTGTTAGTGGGATGAACTAATAACACTTTTTCTCCTGCGACACCTTTCAAAACCTGACATGTTCACCACTGGGTTCATCTGGTTTCAGATGCGTAGCAGAGAAGCACCAGCTTAAAAGTAGAATAATCATGACAAATGAGTCCTTAGCCATCTTTCAAAGAGACAAAATAAAAACTTCATTTGTGTGACAAAAGTACAGAAGATGAAAAAACGATGAGAAGAATCTACGCTATACTTTGCCTGTCTCTCTTAGCAAAATCATTTTAATAATTGGTGAACATGGCATGAAAAATAGTAAATAACATTTGAAAGAGAAAAAGCTGTCATGTAGCATGTCTGAGAATGAAAAAGGAATGTGTTTTTCCCTCTTGTGGCAGAGCCTTCACTTTCAGAAAGAGCTGGCTAGGTGAAAACTGAGCTTTCTTGCTAGAGAGAGGCTGATTTATGTGTACACAAGAAATCTCACTGTTCAGAGATAAGACACCTAAGTGCTTTGTTAATGATGAATGATGGAGCAGCAGTCAGAGCTGTAGGAAGGAGCTCTTCATTAAGTAAATCAGGAGCTGTCAGAGACCTTCGGTAACCCACCCATCTAAATGCTGCCTGAGATCCAGCCATCCCCTCCTCATCCACACGTCATGCTACGTGGAGATGCCATAAATCACTTGTACAGACCATGAAGAATTACCAAAGGTGTGTTTTAAACAACCGCATGCTGAGAGAGGCAGGATGTTTGTTTTGCTCTTCTGCCTGGATACACCTAAAAATAATTAGCCCCATGTTGGTGGGTGGCAGTCAGCAGGAATGTCTTATCCCTCCTCAGAGCAGGGGCTGGAATTCCTATTCAGGCCAGCCCAGGTTAGTCTCTTGTCTTTGGTGTGTTTGTGGTTGTGAGGACCAGCACCAGGCAGCAGTCTTATCCCTGTCCCTGACACAGAGAAACAAACAAGCATCACAAAGAGGTAAGTGGTCCAGGCATGTGCCTGCAGTCACTGTCCCCTCCATAACGTCATTTTTACAGGGGCAATAGGAGGGGGAAGAGCAGAATCCCCCCCCCGGGACCGCCTCCTTCTCAGGGAAGTGACTGATGAGCCTGGCAGCCTCTGAACAAATATTTCTGATGCAGAGAATTCACTTGTCAACTTGGAGGGGCCCCGAGAGGAAATTTCCAAAGCAGATCTGTCGGAAAAAATGACACCACACAAGGAAGCCCTCCTTAGGAGGAACGTCTTCAGAAGATGTGGTATGTTTGAAAATAGGATGCTTCTGTGTGTTCCTGTAGATGAGTTAAAATTCAGGCAACCGTGGCTGAATTTTAAATCTGTGAGCTGTAGCAGATGAAGCACAAGGAGGCAGTGATTCATTTTTTCACCTTCCCTGATGCTTCCTGGGTCAGTCAGGCCTTTTCTTGGGTTTTTTTTTTCCAGATCAGAAGCGTCTCTTTTGGCCTGAGATAACTCGCTGTGTTCTGCTTTACCCAGATTACAAACTAGGGAATTTTTGTGCATCTGAATGTTTGTGTAATTGCCTAACACTGTGAAACCTTATCTCAGCTGAAGCCTCTTAGCTCCACTGTTAGACAAAAAGCAATTAACAGCAACCATAACCAGAAACACTTTTAGTGTGAGGACAGGCAACAAATGGCAAATAGATATATCAACAAATCTGTTTGTGCCTTGTACTTTGCTGTTTGCAGTCAATGGGTCATTAATTTTTATGTGGGTACCATGTACTTATAAGTGATTTGGGAATCTTGAAGTTATTACCTATGACAGTGGCTTTGATTGTGTTGGCTGCTCTGCGTTGCTTACGATCCTTTGGTGTAACAGTCACCCAAAAGGATACAGCAGTGAGAATCGCACCCCAGGGCAGTCCTGGGGACCCAAAGGCACCCAGGCTGCACACTGATTACTCCTCGTACTTGTTGAGTTTCTCACATATGTTTCCTCTAGTTGGGGCTGGGTTTGTAAAGCCATTTCCCCTCTGAAAGCTCATCAGCATGCACTCTTCGTAGGTGGTGTTCAGCTAGCTCTTCTAAGTAACAGTATTTTATCCTCTCAAATATGAAATTGGCTCAGGTCAAAAAATTTTGTGCTGAGCTAGCTAATCTTTGTGGCTTTCACTAATTAAATCTAGGACAGATAACCAATAGAGTCTTCAGCTGAACATGAATAACTATTTTAACCTCTTTTTCCAGGTGTTTTCTGATAGTTTTATATTTTCTGATTCATTACCTCAAGTTTCAGTTCTCTGGGAAAAGAAGAAGTAGGGCAACTTATATTTTACTTGGCAGGGGGGTTGTTTTAGATAAAGTAAGGTTTACTTTCTGTGCGAAGTCACAAAGGCACTTACCGAGTATGTCTGTGTAAAATGTAATGAATAACATTAGCTGGATTCATGCAAGTGATGCTTTTTAATCTGAATAACTACAGGAATCCAAAAAAGCAAATAGAGAGATGTCAAGAATGCAATTGCCTGTTACCTCACCCTGCACTGGAGCAGTGCTTCGGTTATCAGTTATTTTTAAGCTCTCTCTCCTGGTTTGTTTGGTGTTAGCCTGTGTCTCCAGATAATCTATCTGTGATTACCTGCTTAGTTTTATTACATTCTGTTCCCTTCTGCACTCATTCAGGACTTCATTTGCTCCCATCTTGCAGACAGTTCTAAATGTTAAGCTTGTTTTCCTACCAGATGGAGAATAGACGCCTCTATTTCAGGTAAGTGTTCTGTGATACCTCCCCGGGGTAAGAAGATGATATTGCACTTGTTATACTTCAGGTCGGGAAGGCTGTTAAATGCAAATATAACCAGACCTTTTGTGCCTCATAGGTTAGAGGGGCTTTGCTGGAATATTTCTGTGTTTAAGATAAGTTGGGTGTTCTTCTGGTGGAATGAGTAGCTGTGGACAGTGAAAAGAGATTTTGCTGGAGCAGTTCAGCCTGGAAACCTATGATGCTGGCAAGAACCTTGCTGGTACTGTCACAGCCACCTCATATGCATGGGACAGCACAGATTCAGCTCTCTGCCAGAGAAAGGCCCTTATGGAGTGCTTGCAGGGCTGAAGGCAAGGCTTCTCTTCTGTCCTGAGCATGCCTAGTCCCACACAAGCATCTCCACTCCAAGTTTCCCTTTCCTGGGAGACGATGGAGTGCAGCAGCTAAAAAATGGCCAGTCTGGGCTCAATAGCTTCCTATTGGCAAGGGTTTTTTATGTCTTTACTCTTCCTGAGGATTATGACAATGAAAACTAAAAAAGGAGCCAAATGAAAAGACCTTCATACAAATGGGCAAAGACAGACATGTTGGTCATCCCAGCAGTGACCAAAATGTTCAAGGCAGAGGGTTTCTCTCCCTTGAACGATGTGACCTTTGTGAAGACGGTTCCCAGCACAGTCCCACAAATGGGGGCACAGAATCCAGCGGAGATGTGAGAGGCATCTGTTTTGGTGGCAAGGGACTATCTCCACTGATCGAGCTGTGATCCAGTAATTCATCTAATGAGTGTTTGCACATACAGGAGAGAAGAGAGAGCAGGTGTTTCTCAAGTTTTTGTTCCCCCCTTCCCCCTTGCTTCTCTTATAAAGGGTAAGTCTCTGCTGCACAAGTTTCCCGACAGCTGAACGCAGGCAGACTGCCTGTCTTATCTCCATTTGCCCCCTTCTGTGCAAACGCTTTAGTCACTTCCCTGCAAATTTAATGTTTTTTCAACTACTGACGTGCTCCTCTTCCCCACTCTGCAATTATGAACCGACGTGCTGATGTTTTAAGTAAAACGTTTTGTTTTAAAGTGTGCAACATCCAAAATTACGGGGGGAAAAAAAAAAAAAAAAGAAAGAAAAGAGGAAAAAAGACAGCTTCCTCCCCAAATTCTCTCTGATGCTAATTATAGAAATCTCAGCTCTCCAACAGAAGCGTCAGTCAACAGAGGGTTCAGCTCTTTTCAGAGGGTGAAGCTTTGGAAAAATATACAGAGGATGGTGCATCCAACTGGGAGATACGGCAGGTACGTGCCAGAGGTGAATGCTGAGAGTTTGGAGATGCAAACAGACTTCGGGGTCTGCCAGTCCCCTTCCTCCCCCAGCACCTCAAACACTGCATTCTTGGTTGCTCTTCAGTTTTAAATAATCTAACAGCATGCTGCCAAGACACATGTGTTGTTTTCACAGAGTTGGCACCAGAAGTTTGGGGTTTTTTTTTTTCCAGCTCAATTCGGAGAAGGATAACAAGTATTCTGGGTTTGCTCTGAAATGGTTACAGGGAGGAGTTCCTGGGTTGGACATCATGGTTGCTCCTGCAATGAAGGTAAAGCTCTTCTGTCAGAGTTCCAGCCTGATGGTGTTTCTGGCTGTTAGAGTGAGGCCCCAGACCCTGTTCCGATCACAACAGGGGGGCTAGAATATATTTGCAAAGTCATTCCATTGCTATTTTTTTTTTCATTAGGGAATCTTATTTACATACTGCATCCTCTTCTTGCACAAGAAAGCTGGAGGCATTCTTCTTAATTCTAATGCATTTTAGAGGCGATCTGACATTTTCTAATGGCTCTCAGGTATGTGTAATTCAGCCTGTTCCATGTCTGCATTTTCCCCCAAAACACTGGAAAATTATATGAGTTCCTGCTTTTTTTGGACAACCATTACTCTCACTTTTTCCAGGTTGACCTATAAATGTCCATATGCTGCAGGATATTTCCAGTAGGTGTAGGTTCCTTTGGAGACGGTCTTGCGTGGGAGACAATATGACAGCTCATCTGCATAGCACAGGCATCATACCCTTGACTTGATTTAGCAGAGAGTCCTGGATCTGGAGGCTTCTCCCATGTAGCCTGTATATTTCAGGGATTGTTCACATATGCTGTGCACTCATGCTATCCCGTGCAGGCATTTCTCCTTTGTCTGTGGGCAGGTTTGAGAACAAATCACAGCGTGCAACAGGCGTGGCAGACCCCAGCTTGGGGGCATGACCTCTGCTGTTGGAGCTCCACGCTGCATCGAGACATCCCGCGTTGCTCAAAAAATCTGTGTTGATGTACAGCCAGAAGATTTTATGTGAAAATCTTTGTGTTGACATTTATAACAGCAGTGATGAAGCCATACTGATAAACTGGTGGAACCGATGTCCCCAGGAGAGAGTTCAGTCTTCCAAATGCTGTGACTTTTGATTAAGAACAAGTTGTCCCTAGAATTGTTGAACCTACAGAAGGGGGGAGAAATCTTGAGAAGCTGGGATGCGGGTTGTCAGCATAAAATAGGGATGTGGTGCAGGAAAAGGAGCTGTGTCACACCACACTTCAGCATCCCTTGCTCTGTGGCAGTTGCATGTTGATGATTTTCACCCAGCAGCGAAGGAATTTGTGGGCATGTAAGTGTTTATTTTAAAGATCTCCAGCAAACAAATATTCTTCCTATCTCACAGGTGAGTTTCAGAGGAGGATTGAGCAGTTGGGCTTGAACGCCTAATGGAGAAAGGGCACTTTGTTTTGGGGTCCTTCATGCTCTGATAAGGTGTTTTCATGGCTAAGAACTCTACAGAACAGTCTGCTCCGCCTGTGAATGCGGCAGTGCCATCTCCTGTTGGGTTTTTTGTATGTCTGCTCTCTGGCTTCCTCAGCCCCATGGAGGGATGTGGCCCGAGCTCATCGGCTGTGTCAAAACAGGGTACATTCCTGCCACATGGATCTGTGACAGGCGTCTGATCCCCATCAGGCATACTGGGGGAGCAGTAAGTATGCTGGTCTATTTTGCCATTGGGTTTTCTGGGCTCGTGTACAGGGTGCCAATGGGGTGGTTGCCCTGGGTGTCAGTCAGACTACAGCTGTGGAAAGGTGACCACGTCTCTGGGTGAGTCAGCCACGCCGAGAAGCTGTAGCAGGAGCTGGATTCTGGCTGGTAGACCTGCCTGGGGTGTGTGTGTGTGTGTATGTGTGTGTGTGTGACAAGGACCGCTCTCCGAGTGGCAGTCTCACTGTGAGTGGGAAGGTGACGGGTCGGGGGACAGGGGTGGTCTCACAGTGTGTCACTCATGTTGGGAGCTGGGAGCAGGCGTTGGTCCCTGGGTGTGTCAGTCACACAGATGTGTGTAACAGCAGAGCAGCCTCACACCCTCCGTCACACCGGGGGAGTGAAGCCAGTCCCCGCCGGCGTCAGTAACACTGTGGGAGTGACAGGGGCGGTGCTCGGTTGTGTCAGTCACACTGAGGGTGTGACGGGGGTGGTCTCTGCCAGTGTCAGTCACACTGGGGGTGTGACGAGGCGGTCCCTGACGGTGTCAGTCACACTGGGGGTGTGACCGCAGCCAGTCGCCAGATGTCAGTCATACTGGGGGTGTGATGGGGGCTGATGGTTGGCTGTATCAGTCAAACTGTGAGAATACCAGGAGCTGGTGCCTGGGTGTCAGGTCACACTGGGGGAGTGGCAGGGGCTGGCCCACGGTTGTGTCGTTCCCTCAGCGTGGGTGGAGAGGGGCAGCCTCTGGCGGTGTCAGTCACGTCGGAGGTGTGGCAGGGGAGGACCCCGGCGGTGTCAGTCAGACTGGAGGTGTGACAGGGGAGGTCCGTGCCGGTGGCAGTGACACAGGAGGAGTGACAGGAGTATGTCACTCACACAACGGGGAGCCGGCCTCCAGCCGTGCTGGCCACACTGGAGGCGTGGCAGGGGCCAGTCCCCAGCTATGACAGTCCCGCCGGGGGTGCGACAGGGGCTGGCCCCTGAGGGTGTGGCGGTCTCTGGAGGTGTAGCGGGGCCGGCCTACGCATGGGCCACTCGGCGGGGGTCCTGCCGCAAGATGGCGGCGGGGCTGGGAGGGCAGCGACGGCTGCGGCGGAGAGGGACCGGCCGGGCCGGGCCGGGTCGCGGGCAGCGTAAGGTTCTGGCCTTCCCATCACCTTTCTCCCCGGGGAGGAAGGCTGGGGAGCTCCCTTCGCCGGGTTTTGGGGTGGCTGAAGCGAAGCACTGTGTTTTAGGCAAGAGCTGCTCGCTTGGTTTGCTTTTTAGTTTAATAAAGGAGCTCACAGAGAGTGTACCTTTTTCTGGGGCACTGCTACGAGTGTCTCACGCCTCATCGGGGACTCCAATAAAATTCCTTTATACTGGATGGTTGTTTGAATAGATTATCAAATGTGTTTTGTAGTCAGCCTGTTAATCTGAAAGTTACGATAAAAACACCCAAATGAGTACAGATCAAGGGTATTGAGAAAGCCATTTAGCAGGTACAGACTTCTCCTTTAACTCGTTAATGAGCGTGTACCCATTTTGTGGTTTTCAAAATTAAGTGTGTATAAGGTAGGTGTGCAAATAACAGATCTGTCTCCGCTAAACCCACAGCCTGCGGTTACAGAAAGCTACAGAGTGTGGATGCTCTTGCGTTTGCACCTCCAGTCCCGCATGGTCCAGAGGGGTCGGGTTGTTGGGTTGCAGACTCCTTTACAGTCTGGCGTGTCCAGCACCTGAACTGAGCTGTCAGAGCTGGGCGTTTGCAAAATCAGACAATAGTTTTGTTTAAAAATTTGCTGCTGGCAGTCTAGATCAATATGTGCAAAGGAAAAATGAAGGTTTTTGAAACCAAAGCAAGCCAGAAAGTTATTACTCGACTAGTTTGCTTTTTTTGCAGTCTGTGCTTAGTTTCTTCTTGCTAATTGTTCTGTGTTCTTTAAAACTTGGCTCTAGATCTTTTAATTGTGTTTGACTTTTGCTGTAGTTAGAACTTGTTTTCTCAATGTGCTTGTTTATGAGATGCCAGTTGACTGGGACCCAAAGACCTAGAAGATCCCGGCAAGCTTCACAGAAAACAAAAAAAAATGTTTCGACAACAGGCTAGAGATGGTGGAACGATTCCTTGCTCCGGGTGATCTGAGAGAGGGCAGCACCAGAGATCCTGAATATTCTGGCAATTGCACTCTAAGCAGGGGACTGCTGAGTGTTGGCTGCTTGCTCTCTCTCTGTGGCTGTAAGCACGTTGCATGGGGCCAAATCAGCTTTGGAAGGACAACACTTGCTGTTGGGTGCTGTGAGGGCGTTCTTGCAAAATTTGGTATCTCTAACAGTAAATGGCTGTTGCTAGACTTTCGCTAGAGTTCAGTGTGCTGAAGGTAGCCCATTTTTTCCCTAGGGAGTTAAAAGTTTAAGCTTCAGCCAAATATCAATTAAGTGTCTCTGAATTTAGCTACTTAGAAGAAAACTTTTGTGTGGGGAAGTTGTTTTCTGTAGAACAGTCTGAAGCTCTCAGATGTTAAAAGTGTTTATGGCAGTCTTAAAACTAAATAGCCAGGTGTCAGGGGAGAAACCTATCTGGCCAATAAAAATTCAGATTTGATAGGATATGATTTTAAACCCTTCATAAAATATATTAAGCTCCCATTGTGACAGCAACCAAGTCTGCACTTTTATGATGAATTTTAGTAGAAACATGGGAGTATAGAGTCTAATCCTTTAGTTTATTAATTTTTTTTTAATGATTCCAATGCAGATCTAACTGACAAATAGATTACAGATGCTCAAGAATCTGTCCTGACAGATTCTTCACATTTAAAACATGTAAAAGTGAGGTAACATCAATAAAAAGAAGGATTTTGTATCCATAGATATGTGTTGGAAATATCTATGTAGGATGGGTACAAAGCACCAATAATGTAATTCTAGTAGGAATGATATATTGTAAAGAGGTAGATGTTTCACTTATTTTTCTGTCTACTTCTCCTTGAGGGTTACAGCTTACTTTTTGCGTGTCCTGGAATAACAACACATCAAGGCTGATGAGAAAGGCTTAGAATGCAGAATTTAACAAAACTGTGCTTAAAAATGCAACATACAAAATAGAAGCAGAGTACCTTATAAATATCTCAGTATTTGAACAAAAAATTAAAAGATGCGAAACTTCATAGAGCTAAGTATATTTGTTGGAAGACTATATTGGACTGAAGACCAGTATGCGGCAAGACCTCCAATTTTGGATCTTTATTTTAAGGTGTCCTGGTTTCCAGCAGGGACGGGGTCAATTCTCTCCTGGCTCTATCAGGCACAGCCATCCCACCCCATGTGCACCAGGCCCAGGGAGCAGCAGGGAGCTGGCCGGAAGGGGTGGGGCCACAAACGGAAGTGAGCATGGTGATGCCACGGCATAGGCGTATATCTAGGCGGGCGGCGTCGGTGGTGGTCGTGATGTGGGGCTGGTGTTTGTGTCCTCTGTCCGTGTTACTGTTTCCCTGTAATACCTGTTGTTCTGGTAAACAGTTCTTGTCCCAACCCGCAAGTCTGCCTTTTCCTTCCCATCCTCTCCCCACCGCTGTGGGGCGTCAGAGCCAACGGGCTGCCATGTGGTGCTTTTGCTGCCGCCGAGGCCAAACTACGACATAAGGTAGAAGGGGAACATTAGTAGAGCAGCCTGTTCTTCATTACTGAAAGCAAGTGGTTAGTTTTGAGACCGTGCTCATGAATTTTATGAGTGTGTTGACGCATTTGTTGGTCTAAGTGCTAGGGTGTATATATGCTGGTTTTATTACCTTGCCATAGAAGCCCTTTTTTTGTCTCATTGTGAACCAACAACAGAAGATGTGGTGCGCTGAACAGAATTGCTCTGGGTCCTTGATCTAACCCGTGAGACATTATATGGAGTGTTCTGCATTATTTATTACTGCTAAAGTATTTTCAATTAAACCGACATCTTAAATGCTAACCTTGCCTGGCAAATAATGAAATTCTTGTTTCTTTTCTAAGGAAGCTGAGGTGAAAGAAGCTGACCGTGAGGGATCACAGGGATTTGTAGTGCCTATTCCCACAATTAGTAACAAATAAGCACTATATGATACTGTAGGATGGAGATAGACTTGGTTTCTGTTCATGTCGGTTGTCACACAGGTGAGGAACACTCAGGTGATTCCAGACAAACCTCAGGAGGGGTGAGCTGCAAATCTAGCCTGCAGTTGGAGGTGAAGGAAGATCACTCACCACCTTCTAGTCCTGTCTGCATCCTGCCAGACCTGTCTGACAAGAAATCCCTATAGACCTACAGGGTGAAGGAGACATCTGAAAGCTACTACCAGAAGTGGAATTCTACCAGTTGGTTTTTTTTCAACCAATTCACTAGCTTTGACCTGCAATGTGAAGAATACTTTTCCTCTGAACACTCTGAGGAACTTCAAGAAGCAGTAAGTGGGGATGAACATAGAATCATAGAATGGTTAGAGTTGGAGGGGACCTTAAAGATCATTGAGTTCCAATCCTCCTGCCATGGGCAGGGACACCTCTCCCTAGAGCAGGTTGCTCAAAGCCCCATCCAGCCTGGCCTTAAACACTTCCAGGGATGGGGCATCAACAACTTTCCTGGGCAACCTGTTCCAGTGCCTCACCACCCTCACAGTAATGAATTTCTTCCTAATATCTAGTTTAAATCTCCCCTCTTCTAATTTATAACCATTACCCCTTGTCTTATCACTACATTCCTAGGTAAAGAGCCCCTCCCCATCTTTGCTGTAGGCCCCCTTTATCTGCTGGAAGGCTGCTATAAGGTCTCCCCTGAGCCGCCTTCAGGCTGAACAACTCAAACTCTCAGCCTGTCTGCAGAGGAGAGGTCCTCCAGCCCTCTGATCATCTTCATGGCCCTCTGCTGGACTCATTGNATGGGGCTTGGAGCAACCTGCTCTAGGGAGAGGTGTCCCTGCCCATGGCAGGGGGGTTGGAACTTGATCTTTAAGGTCCCTTCCAACTCTAACCATTCTATGATTCTGTTTCCTTCCTGTGTTGAGGACTCCAGAGCTGGACACAGGACTCCAGGTGGGGTCTCACCAGAGCAGAGCAGAGGGGCAGAATCACCTCCCTTGACCTGCTGGCCACATTTATTTTGATGGAGCCCAGGATATGGTTGGCTTTCTGGGCTGCCACCACACATTGCCAGCTCATGTTGAGCTTCTCATCCACAAATACTCCCTTTTCAGGGTTACTCTCCATCCATTCTTTACCCAGCCTGTATTTTAGCCTGGGATTGTCGTGTCCCAGGTGCAGGACCCTGCGCTTGGCTTGGCTGAGCTTCACAAGGTTTGCATGGGCCCACCTTTTTGCTGGCATTATACCATATCCTGGCAGCTGCAAGAGGACATGCTGTCATTGTATTAGGCTGAAGTCAAAACAGATGTGCAGTTGCTGGATGTGATCAGGACTGGCTGGACTCACCTGGGCATCTATACTTGTAAGACTGACATGTTAAACTACAGCTTTTGAGCACACATGGTCCCTTATGTTAGGGTGTGTTTGTCTGTATTATCACTACCCTCTGGTGCTGGTTTTGCAGAAGTGCTGCCATGAGGCTGCACAGCCCACTTGGCCAGAAGGACTCACCCATCTCTCCAGAAGTCCTCTCACAACCTCCTACACCCTGTGCAAACACACTTGGCTGTGGAGATACTGGTGCCGTGCGTGCTTGTATATTATTAGAATTTTCCTTATGAGTACTGATGGATGAGGGGAGGGTCACGCACTTGTCTTCCATAAGGGACATGGAAGGGGTACCTGATTCCATGTGTCTTGGATCGAGGTGGAAGAAAGCCGCTTGGCTGCCCAGCTACTGCGCTGCAGTCAGAAACATCTAAGAATTTTAACTTCAGAAAAATGATAATAAAAATAATGAAAATCTTAAGGTTTTTTTACTAGTCTGTGAGAGATGGAATGATGGTTCTTTCGCTGCAAGGCTCACCACACCAAGCGGCTTTGTGGGTTTCTCATGGATTCAAGCACAGAATTTTGCTGGTTTATTTTTTAACTGCCTAATCTGAAGAAACTGAACTGCCAGTTACTGTGCTCTTAAAAGTGGCTCACTTTTCCGTGTGAAAGGAGTAGGTACGTTTCTTTTCCTCACCCTCCGCTCCCACCAGAGTAGTTTCTGGTTTCATGTTTATTTTTAGAGACATCTGTGAGATCACAAAAACGCAGAACTTGGAGCATTCTTATATACCCTGTTTGCGTGTTGGCAGTGCATACTCTTGTTCATTTTCCATTTCAGTTCTGTGTTTGCTGTTGATTGTAGAAGCCCATCTCCAAGACCTGTAGTTTTCTTAAGAAAAGACAGCAAGATAGCTGTCCAGCTGAGCAACCTCAGCAAGGTGACACAGGGAGAGTAGCTTCGGCTGCAGGGAGGGCAGAAGGGATTGGTAGGATAACAAGGGGGGACACAGGTGCAGAGCACTGGGGTTACTGGGTCAGGGACCACTGGCTGTTGTTGAACAGAAGCTGTTGGGAGACTCCCTGTGGGGTCTGGACTTGGGATGGTTCCTGCTGAAGTTGTGAATGATGGGAATGTAAAATTGGATGCATGGGAATGAAATGTGCTGACGGGGAGCATGAAGAGGAGGGAGGGCTGCAGAGCCACTAAGGAATGGGAAGTCTTCCAGAAATGGTGGAAATTTCTGCTCCAAATTGCTGCTGGGGTTGTCCAAACTGGATAAAAGGCGGCTCTGGGGAGACTTTATAGCAGCCTTTCAGTACCTGAAGGGGGCCTACAGCCAAGATGGGGACAGGCTCTTTATAAGGAATGTAGCGATAGGAAGAGGGGTAATGGTTTTAAACTGAAAGAGGGGAGATTTAGATGAGATACTAGGAAGAAATTCTTTACCGTGAGGGTGGTGAGATGCTGGAACAGGTTGCCCTGTGGATGGCCCATAGCTAGAGGAGTTCAAGGCAAGGCTGGATGGGGCTTTGAGCAACCTGCTCTAGTGAGAAATGCCCCCCCATGGCAGGGAGTTGGAAGTAGATGATCTTTGAGGTTTCTCCCAACCCAGAGCGCTCTGTGGTTCTGTGAAGGACACCTGCTTGCTTTCGGCCAAGGCTTGACCCACCTGGGC
>VXBW01003930.1:1566989-1601329 GCA_013400375.1 Thinocorus orbignyianus | reverse complement strand
CGTTGTACCCGGGGGTGAAAAAAATAATAAATTTAATTTATTTTATTTTGTTGTATTTTGTTTTGTTTTATTTTGTTTTGTTTTGTTTTATTTTATCTTATTTTATCTTACTTTGTCTTATTTTATCTTATTTTATCTTATTTTATTATCTTGTATTTTGTTTTATGTTATCTTATTTTATTTTCTTGTATTTTGTTTTATGTTATTTTATTTTCTTGTATTTTATTTTGGTTTATTTTGTTTTATCTTATTTTATCTTATTTTATTATCTTGTATTTTGTTTTATGTTATCTTATTTTATTTTCTTGTATTTTGTTTTATTTTATTTTGGCTTATTTTACTTTGGTTTATTTTATCTTGTTTTATCTTGCTTTATTGTATCTTGGTTTATCTGGGTTTATTTTTCTCCAGCCCACACTGTGATTTAAATATTTCCCCCCTGTGTGGAAACCAGACGGGTCGGGGAGTTTTCTGAAGCCAAGCAGTGCCAGCCTCCACTGAAAAGTTTTTGTTTTTTTTTCTTCAACAAAGGGAATAATAACAGCTGAGTTGCTCCAGCCGGCGGTGCGCTGCTGGAGGTGTGCAGCCCCCGACAGGAGGTGAGGAAGAGTTCCATTTCTCATGCGCCCAGGGGAATTGGAATCGATTATTGAATTGATGGGAAAGGCTGAAGTTGGGGGGTAAGTTGAGCCAGTCTGTTCCAGGCAGTGACTAACGAAGAAGACTGATTGAGGCTTGTTTGCTGTATCGCAGCAGAAGAAAGCGCAGCTTGTGTCTGGAATGAAGCTGGGCTTTCTGAGATGCGAATAAGATCTTTCACTTAATGCACGTTGCTCTAGTGCCTTTATAACTCTTTAAACCTGCTGAAACTAAATAGATGTGTTTTATGTATGCATACAGAAATATTTATATTTTTACATACGTGTTCTTTTATATATCTGCATGCTTGTATTCAGGGAAGTCTTACCCAGATAAAAGCAGTTCAAAGGAAGTCAAGAAACAGCGGGAATAACGGGAATATGAAAGTAAGTGTGAAGGAGAAGGTGGGAGTTGGAGGAGTGGCCAAGGTGTCTGTCAGAATGGGAAAAATGCAATTTCTGAGCTCAGAGTAGCACTTCAGTGTGAATGCAGGTTTAAACCAGGTGAGTGAAAGCTCCCTGTGGAGCTGCTGTCAGCAGGGGCTGCTGGGACAAATGTAGAAAACCTCTTACAAGTCCATCCTTTGGTGTGGCGTAAATGAAAGCTGCATCTTCACAAGAAAGTTTGTGACTCAGGCAGATATTTCTGACCAATTATGATTGCTCCTCTTTTCTGCTATCGAGGTTGGTCTGCAAAGGGAGGTTACCCAGAGAATTTCAAGCAGTTCCAGTGGGCTAGCTCTGGAGGATTACTAGCTGTGCTTTGAAGCCTGGGAGGACAGTTAGTAAGCTTTCTGGACAGCCGTTTCATGTCTTTCCTTGCATGTGTCTGCTTTGCATGGTGCTAGCTGGTAGTGGCACAGGGACCCCAAATATCCTGAAGACAGTTAACGCTGGTCAGGATGGGAGGCCAAAGGTGCTCCTGAGTTCTCCAGACCCCCCTTCCGTACGTTGCTTCTGGATTTGGCTGTTTGACTGACACAGTTTCTGTGTCTCATTGTGTTATCTAACTAGTTTCCGAAAGAAAACACCTTGTGACTGGTGCTCCTAGTTTGTATTTAGCAAGGTCAAAACAAGGATTATGCATGGGTCCTTGGAAAAAAACCTGTGGTGGGGACACTTACGGTGTAGGACTTTGCCTGAAGTGTTTGCACCCCAGAGTTCTGAAGATCTCTCATCTTTAGGTGGATTTAAAATTGTACTTCTTTATCGATTTATATTTGTAGTGAAGGCTGGCTTATGGTAGAGGATTTAATGTCATTAAACGTAGTCTGTATTCTGTCTATTTTCTACATATATAATAGTAGATGATTGTGTTTCTCCTGCTGCATAACTAATAGTCTGTCCTATTCTTTTATTCAGGAAAAAAAATAATCTTCACTGTGATCTTATGTTAATACCAGAAAAGAACTGTAAAGAGAGCCGAGAATGAGATGGACTCACCATGAAAGACCTGAAGCTCTTGGTATACACACAATCAATAAGCTGCAGGTGAACACAGCTTACACCTCGGAGGATGGATGTGAGTGTGGACTGGGACTCTGAGAATAGCATTTGTGACACAGGTGAGAAGCATTCAAATTATTTCAGAAAGACCTATAAGGTAGGCCACACATCTACCCTCCAGAAGGAGGCAGACATGAATTACTCACAGACATGCAGTCCTCGTTGCAACTCTGCTGGACCTTCAAGTAAGCAGGAGCTTCCTGCTGAGTTGCAGTGTGAAGTCAAAGAAACTTTTGAGACCTACCACCAGAAGCAAGGAGAGAATACAGGTGGGGTGTTTGTTCCCTCCAGTATCAACTTCGACCTGCAGTGTGAAGGTAAAGTATTAGACCACTGTTCCTCTGGGCGGTCCAAGAAACTACGGAGAAGACTGCGTGATGATAATGAAAATACCATTCTTGCTGATGTGTTTGATGAGGACCCAGAGCCTGTCTCTGAGAAAGCTTTGCTGTATCTGTGCAAGAAGTGTGGTTCCTCTTTCCAGGATATGAGCAAGCTGCAGGAACATAAGCGAACTCACCTTGTGGAAAACTCATACCGGTGTCCCATCTGTGGCAAAGAGTTCTTCCGCGCGGCAAATTTGCGGATGCACAAGCTCATACACTCTAGTGACAGGCCACACAAATGTCCAGAGTGTGACAAGGGTTTCATTCGCACGGCTGATGTCTGGAGGCACCTACGCAACGTGCACAAGATCGAGCGCTCCATGGTGATCTTGGGAAATGGGATGGCTAGGAACCCGTGGTCGATAGTGCACCGTAACCAACACACTGTTGAGTACACTGATCAGCCTTGTGCAGAAAGCCAAAAGTCTGAGGAAGATGATTATAAACCTTTTGCCTGTCCAACGTGCGGCAAAGGTTTTGATAAGCCTAACCTGCTTTCCAAACACAAGGTGATCCACCGGCAAGACAAGCCCTATAAGTGTCAGGAATGTGGCATGGCGTTCGTCCAGCTGCTCAGGCTGAAGAGACACCAGCAGACTCACTCTGGGGAGCGCCCCTTCTATTGCGAGGAGTGTGGGGGGACTTTCACCCGGCTGGCATCTCTCCAGCGCCATCACCGCATCCATACTGGAGAGAAGCCCTACTCTTGCAATTACTGTGGTCATTCCTTCACAGAGTCAGGTACCCTGCGGAGGCATGAGCGCACACACAAATCTTAATTCTTAATCCCACTTCTGATTGTGGTCTCCTGGGTTGCTTCTTCCCTGAATGAGGCCTTATCAGTCGGGCTGGAGAAGACACTCAACTCCATGTTCTCTGACCAATCTAGACCCATTTCCCAGCAGTGGCTGGTAAGGGACCACTACATCATGGTTATCTCTGGAACCTGAACTGGTAGCGATTGTGTTCAGTGGCTTTGTATGAAAAACTAATCTTATTACCACTGAGTAATGGAATGAGAGACTTAAGAAGACTGAAATCGCTAACATGTGCTAGCACTGTCCCAATTTGCTGAACTGATGATGCATCACCTTGAGCTTTCTGTACGGATGTGTGGGGCTATGTCCTGGTTTCCAGCAGGGACGGGGTTGATTCTCCCCTGTCTCTATCCAGCACAACTATTCCACCCCATGTGTGCCAGGCCCAGGGGCAGCAGGGAGCCAGCCGGGGAGGGGAGGGGCCACAACCGGAAGTGGGCGTGGCGACATCACGGTGTAGGCGTATATATGGGCGGGCGGCGCCGGGGTGCGCTCAGCGGCGTCGGTGGCGGTTGGGTCGGGTCAGGGCAGCGCGGGGTGCGGTTGGTATGTGCTCATGTTTGTCTCCTCCATCTGTGTTACTGTTTCCCTGCAGTACCTGCTGCTCTGGTGAACAGTTTTGATCTCAACCCACGAGTCTGCCTTTTCTTTCTCATCCTCTCCACACCGCTGGGGGGCGAGCCAAGGGACTGCCACGTGGCGCTTTTGTTGCCGCTGAGGCTAAACCGTGACAGGCTATGAGACTTGTTTCTGCAGTCTTGGTCACTGGATAAATTGGTCCTGCCCTCTGGAATGTGATGGCTCTTTGGCACTGGGTTTGGTAATCTGTTGTTGCAGGTCTTTGCTAAATCAGAACAGTCCAGAGTTGTCACTTTATCCTTTCTCCTTGCATTCTGATGAGCTTTTCTTTCTAGTACTTTTTTATTTGGAGGGAAAGTGTCATATTGGTTATTTACAAAAAAAAAAAAAACCCACAAAAAAACAAACAAACAAAAAAAAAGACAGAAAAACACACCACAAACCACCAACTACAAACCAGTTCCTTAATAAAATCAACAGTTAGCATCTTATTTCATAAATTTTTCTGTCTAAGGGAGTATCAGTCTCTTCTGTGTGATTAGTTTAATGTCTGTTAATGATGGAAAGAGAGTTTTATGTACACTATGGTGGTGTACATTCTTGGGGTGAAGGACTTGGATACATTTGTGTTTCTGATAGAACAGTACACTCTAAATCTGAACAGAAGAGTATTACAGTAGCAAATGTTTGAGAACATGAAATGCAAAGAGCAGGAGAAAGGCCAGATTTAAGCCACCTTTGCTACTTGTTGCATAGAAGTCTTCTTCATTTAAACATTTTCAGGCATAACTACTGGAAATAGTCCAGCAGAGGGCTACAAAGATGATCAAGGGAATAGAGCATCTCTCTTATGAGGAGAGGCTGAGAGACATGGGTCTGTTCAGCCTAGAGGAGACTGAGAGGGAATCTCATCAATGCTTATAAATATCTAAAGGGTGGGTATCAAGAGGATGGGGCTGGGCTCTTCTCAGTGCTGTCAGGTAACATGACGAGGAGCAGCAGGCACAAACTGGAACACAGGAAATTTCATCTCAACATGAGGAGAAGCTTCTTTACTTTGAGGGTGACAGAGCACTGGAACAGGCTGCCAAGAGGTGGTGGAGTCCCCTTCTCTGGAGATTTTCAAAACCCACTGGATGTGTTCCTGTCCAACCTGCACTGGGTGAATCTGCTTTGGCATGGGGGTTGGACTAGATGATCTCCGAAGGTTCTTTCCAGTCCCTACAGTTCTGTGATAAGGAAGTTTCTCATAAGAAAACTGTGTTTTGTGTTCAGCAGCATGCCTGAGTACTAGCCAAAGTGTCTGCTGGACTCTTTGCTTTGGTAGATTAAGATGTTTAGTGACGAAAAATTTTCCTAGAGACTAGCCCTACAGTTTCAGGCAGGTAATACCCGAAGGCTGTAATTTCCAAAGAAGTAGGTATTACCTCAGTTAGGGCCGTGGGGTTTTTAATTTTGAAACTTAATAATGACAATCTACTGTTAACCACTGTGGCAGAAGCATTCAGCATGTCCTTAAGTTGCCACCCTAATTTCCTTTTCATGTCAGAAGGCTTTGCTTCCTTTCCCCTACCAGCTACTGTAATTTCACTAATTTCTTTCTGATGCATTCTGCCTTTTCAGCAGGAAGTTGTGCAGCAGAGGGAAAGTAAAGTAACATACCTTTGCAGTTACTACCAGGCTATTTAATGTAGAGCACAGATTGTGCTGTTGGTTTGCATATTTCATAGAGCAGAAAATGACTGTTGCATTCCCCTGGATTTCTGTGGGGTTATGAAGTCGAAGCTCCATGTCTCAGAATTTAGGCTAAATGTGCTGGCTGCTCAGCACCTTCTGCCCATGCATCAGCTGAGCAGGTATTTTACAGCTGTGGGTGTCGCATTGTTTCATGTGAGATCCTTGGCTCAGGCTGAAGCTGGACCACTGTCCTCAACAACACTTCAACACTTCAGCTTGATTGCTCATGGGGGACTAATTCTCCCAGCCTCACTAATGGGTCATTTTAATTCCATCCCTCAAAGAAGTCTCCATATTAGGGAACTGATAGGCAGGTAGATCCAGTACGGCTTTAGGTTTCCGAATGGCTTTTGATGGCAGCCCTTAGTAAAGGGTTGATCTTACCTGAAGGCTGCTTAGCCTCTCTAAGAGGAAGTATCTTTGCATGGAAAAAATCGTTTCTGAAAGGGGACTATGGGTACATGATCTGCAGAGAGAGACCATCAGTGCTGTTCTGCAGGGACCAAGCTGTTCAACACAATTTGAAATGACTTAGAGAGAGGGTGGATTGCAAGGTGACAAAGCCGTTCCAGAAGCTATCGTGCATTAACTTTCCACTCTCAATTTCTAAACCTATTTTGAAGTTGTCAGCTACAGTCTCCCCTTTTCTGCATTCTGCTTCTCCTTTGGGTGTGCAGTGCTTTTGCTGTAGGGGGTTTTAATATCTAATTAAACTGCACCACTATGCACACCTTTATGTTCTGTGACTGTTCTGCTTAGACAGTTGCGGTAATTGGGAACATCTAGTTATTCTGCTTCTTGGTGTTCGCAGTTGGTGGAGTTTGTACCTGTAAGAGCATAATGGTGAAAGTGTTCTGAACAAAGGTCTGTTTAATGGGAAGAGTAAATGGTTGGTGAAATTAAAACTACTAGGCTTAACTAAAAGGTTATTAAAAAAATACTTGCCTGGAAGGTTGACTTGCATATAAAGTGCTTGGATGTGTGAAAGGAGTAATTAAAATGTGCGATGGTTTCTGGGAAAAATGCGTTGAACGCTCTTCAAAGAAACTTACACTAACTCCTGTGCAAGTTACAGGCAATCCCTTAGAGCTTAATTTAACCCAGAGATCGTCACCTCTGCTCTTCACATCTTTAATTATATTGAAAGGTTTGGGAGTCTTTCCGTGGCCCCTAATGCTTTCACAGTGTCAATGTGAGTTGCTGGTAGCCTACAACAGACATAGCCAGTCACGGTATCTAGCTAGTGAGCAAATACACCTGCTGTAAAGCATTGCTTCATTAGAGAGGTTTTCAAGTGTGAGGTTTCAGCAGCAGTAGTTTTCCTTTGTGCGGAGTACTAGTGTATCTATGAGCTCATTTGCATTTGTAAAGGCCATGGAAGAACCCATCCCCTCTGATGCTGTCCTGTGCAGAGGACTAACAGGCAGGCCCTCACTGCTGGGGCATTTTGGGAACCACTTGGACACAAACACAGGGCTGGAGCTCTGACCTAGGCAGGGGATCATACTTGTGTGAGTACTTTTGATTGCTGAATGGTGTTTATGAATAGTGGAATGTAGAAATGCCCTTTGCTCTTTGCCAATTTTCCTGTCCCCTCACTATATCACTTTTGCCCATCTCATTTCCATCACAGGAAAATTTTCTCAAGACTAAGAAGTTAGAATGGCTCCAACACTGAAGACTCCCAGCCCTGCAATCACTGACCAGTCTTTGGCAGCTGTAGTACTATTTTCTTACTATCTTAACAAAGATGTTACATGGTAAGTATGCCTGTGCTCGTGTAGTGTAGGCATAGCACCTTGCACAAAGGAAAGCCTACTACTGTACAGTCTTTCTGCTCCTCTGCATACCATCATCCTCCTCTTACACTATTGCCTTCTCCCAGCATGGAGGAGTCTGAAGCAGGAGTTTTTGATGTAAACGAGGACCACTGAGCAATCCAACATTTGTCAGTTAATCTGAGCAAAGGCCATTAAAATCTCTGGAGCAGGCAGCTTTTATTTAAAGTGAGCTTCGTCATGTGATGATCTGCCTGTGATCATCAACAGTAACTTGTAAAGGTGTTATCAACAAAAGGGCAGATAAATAGCATTTCACTAGAATTAGAAATGGAACTAGAAAGGAAAACAGTGGTTTTATTTTGGTGATCCCAGCTGTGTCTGATGCTTTGAGAAGTTAAAAAATTGTGGGTCTGTGCAAGGCTAGAGTCATCTCAAAAGAGCAACAACTGAATGGGTGCTGGCCCATGAAGCAGGTAATAAAAGTCTCTGCACCAGAGCGTAGCCCACCTCTAGATTCACTATAGGATGGCTGTTCTGTTGAACTCCTCCCTACTACCTGAGAATCTTGTTTTGCAGAGGAGGGTGTGCTCAAAAGAACGTGCTCGGGTAGTTCATGTAATGGTTTTCCTCTTGTTTATCTGCTAGAAGAAAACATCGGAGCTATCAACTCCTTTTCTCATTAAGGGTTTTATCTTAATTGTTCCTTACATGCTTCAAATCTGAACGCAGGAGTGGTGATATGTTCTAAGCAGGTCTTTTTCTGTACAAGCTACCAGCACACATCTTGTTGGCTGTAAGAGACTTTTAAGGAATAGGTCCTTCCTTGGGCTGAGCTGTGCATAGGTAACAAGGAGGTTAAACCTGGAGGCTGACATATCTTAAAAAGAAACATCTTCTTTGATGCAAGAGTGTTCTTTGTTGAGCATGGTATGCTTTACCCCAAAAGAGTTCATATGTTTTGCTGGCCTGCTTGCCCACTCTCTGTTTTCCTGCTTGAAAGAGGTTGTGCTAATTTTCTTCTTCCTTGATACTTTGACCATCATCACTGCACCTGAAAATACTGCTGGTGTTGTTGGCAGGGATGATTCAGTGACTTCAGGTGGATTCTTTTTTGATTACCTGGTAGATTGACAGCAATTTAGAAAGAGGAGTTACTAAAACCTGAGTTGCCAGCAGCTGTTAAAGGATTTGGTCTGAAGACTTTGCTTGGTAAGTGGTGTGTGTGATGGATGACTTACTTTCAGGGAATTGGGAGAAGGTATGATACAGCATTCAGTCTTCCAGACCCAAAGGTTTTGTAGTGCAATCTAACTGACCTTCCTTGTGGGACCTCTGAGGAAGATTGCTAGTATGCATTCAAAAAGTTTTGGACCAGTTGTTAGCTGGATTTCATATTTAGACCTTGCTTGTTTAAAATTAAGATGAACTTGCTTGTAGAAGCCTGTCTGCTGACTGTGCAGAATGTTTTGTCCCTGGAACCTGAAAAAAGGAAGGCGTTGATGTTTGCATTGAGAAGAGTCTGTACTCTAATGTGGTCCATTGTAGCCCCATGGAAGTATTTCTGCTGGCATGGAGTTACATCTGCTGGATGAAAGCTGACCTTGCCAGAAAGCATGGCTGTGTTGGAGCGCTGTGGGAAAATCTGGACACTAACACCACACTGCCTTGGCTGCTGGCACCAAATCCAGCACACCGGGGATGTTTTTCACCTCAGTGTGCTTTGGGAGATGCTTCTTTCCCAGAGAGCTGGGATGTTGGGGGCTGTGTTTTCGTGAGTACAGGGAGATGGTGGTATGCTTTGAGAAAACCTGTAACAATTTATTGTCATTCAGACAATTATTCTATCACCTGATGACCCCTCCCCACCCAGGAAAGGGGAATTGGAGAACGCAAAGAAACACAAGGGTTTTCACACTTACAGATGTATTTCCATGCCTTCAGTAGTGGTGCATGGCCAGGTGGGGTGGGACCAGGGCTCGACTCTTCAGCAGGTTTTTATTACCACCTGTGAATGGCAGAATAAGGAAGCCAGAAGCAACACTCAAGCAATATCCTCCCAAAGTGCAGGAGGGTGGTGATGGCAGCGATGCTGTAAAGGCCTGAACCGCTAAGGCAGTAAGGTTAAAGAGCTCTGCTCCTCTCCAAACTGGAAACAAGGATAGCTCTCTTTCTGGCTCCCTCAAATTGATGGGATTTCTTACTGCCATTGAGATGGCAGACAGCCAACTCCCAGTGAGGAAAGTCCTAGCTTGATCTGTTTTACTCACACTCTTGAAAGAGGATGCACTTTTGAGGGGTTTTTAGCATTTTCCCGTGCAGAGCCTTGCAGAGCATTGTGCACTTGCCTGTCATTTGACCCGACTTCCTTTTTATTTCACAGTTTGCTGTAATTGCTTTTTTGCTTCTCTCATCAGGAAACACCCTTGAGGAAGAGTTTTAAGTGACTTTTCTGTCTTGTCTTGTAAAGATTTTGCTGGCTGACTTTGTATAGAGCTATAAAACATGAACACTACCCCTGGCAGTGGAAATGATGGAGTCAGCCTAGCATGCATGTTCCTTATTCTTCCAGACTGGTCCCCAAACCCTCCCTGGAAGAACTTGCATGCAGGAGGTTGGACAGGCTGAAGCAGGGAGATATGGACTCTGGAGCAGCATACATCTGCTGTAGTTCTGGTCTCCATCCCTCACCTACTCATGTTGTGGATGAAGAGGATGCTTGTCCTAAAACCACAGAAAGCTCTGTTCTCCCTTCCAGAAGGGCAGGGCTAAACACCAGCCCAGGGTATACTCAGCCTTGATGTGCATGAGAGAAACTAAACTCTGGGGATACTGTGGCTCTGGAAACATCAGAAGCTTTACTATAGTGTTGCCTCCTGCAGATGAACTTGACGTTGGGCTGGCATAGCAGGAGGGGTGGAAGGAAGGACCCTAGAGAGGGGTACACTTGAGTGATGAGCTGAAGCGTAAACCAAGCATGGCTGCCGGAGGTTATGATGAGGGCAAGGATGACTTGGGGTTGTGTCAAGAAGCATGGGGTTCACATGAAGAGCATTCTGGGACTCGGATCCCAGCCAGGCTTGGCTCTGGTGAGCAGGCATGTAAAAAATATCATTCTTTTATTTTAGCTAATGATCCAGATGAAAGGGGCTTTCTGTTTTCTCACACATGCCAGGGCCCTTGCTTCAATGAAGAGGTTGTCAGGGAACATCTGCTGTGTTCTCTGGCCATCCCTTGTCTTTCAGGCTCACCTCTGATCCCATGGGACACTCAAGTGGGGGGTTGTCGCAGGTGAGTGGAATGCACCTCACTTACAAGAGAGAAGTAGCAGTATGTTGTGTTGAGGAACAAATAAAACTTTGACAGAGTTCAGTAAATTTAATAGAATTTAACAAAGTTTAACAGTGGTTTACCATGGTTCAATAGGTTTGATGGCAAGATTTACCTTATCAATTGCTGCATGAAAGAAACATGCAAAAGTAAATTGAACTAGAATGGAGTTAGAATTATTCACATAGAGACTGGAGATGTAAAAGGGTAAGGAAGAATCTCTCATCGGGTCACGAAGTTCATAGTGGACTCCCTTGCTTTCTAAACTGATGGAGCTTAGGTTTGACTAAACCTAATCTTAGACTTGGTAAATGGTTTATGTCTAATGGAAGAGATACAAAGAGTAAGGAAGACCTTCCTGTTGAGTCACGAGGTTCAGAGTGGACCTCCTTGCTTTCTAAACTCCTCAGAGAGGAGTCTAGGTGCAGCTGGATCCAGTCTTGGTCCCAGACTTGGTCAATAGTTTATGTCTAAAGGATTATATATGCAAAGTTATAATAATTAATATTGAGTAACTACATTAATTAGTAATGTTTCATTAGTATTAATTCAACATGCTGTCATTCACTTACCTAAGATCTGCTTTTGGTAAAAGTTCTCTCTGGCTTGAGGAGCAACCTTGAGAGGTGTACCAACTCAAGGGGAGATCACCACCATGCAGGGAGAGCTCAAAATAGGCTCCTTTAGGCTGCCATATTTATAGAATACAGTGGTTAGCTCATACTCAAATTGCATATGATGGGAAAGGTATGCATGAGACTCCTTGTCTCCTTATTCTTGCAACCTACAGCTTTCCTTGTTCCTTGATAAATAAGTCTTGGAAAAGCCACCCCGCTACTCATGCGTTAATGGCATGATTAGTGTTCCAAGCTCACATGCATCGGTGCTGACTGCATCATAGAATCATAGAATGGTTAGAGTTGGAAGGGACCTTAAAGATCATCAAGTTCCAACCCCCCTGCCATGGGAAGGGACACCTCTCCCACTGCTCCTTTGTGGGTCTTCAGAGAAAAGACTGAAACTAGAGGAGTTTTTGGCTTACCTACGGCTCAGGCCTTTCCCTCTTTTGCAGCCTGTACCAAACTACTGCCAGTTTGGTTAAGGAGTGGAGTGCATCCATCACAGGGGTGAATCTTCCTTCCTGAACACCCCTGATCATGGAGTTGTAAGCAGCTGGCAGCCAAACTCTTGGGAGGAGCGAGCAGCATGAGCCCTATCTCCATGAGGATGCTCCAAGGCGGGTTCCTATCCAGAGAACCACCTCCACTGCCTGAGAGGGTGAGATGCAGCTGGTACACCAGTGTAACTGGTGGGGAAGCAAATGATGCCGCACAGCAAGGGATGGGACTGCAGCTTCATTATGGAGGCACCCCCAGGCAGTTGCTGGAAAGACCTTTCAGGCAAGTGCTGAGCCTTTCGTGTGACTTACTAGAGCAGGCAAATCTGTCTGGCAAAATGTTGTTTGTCACCAAGTGAGGCTGGATGAACCAGGTACCGACCACTAAATATCTCTGTCGTCATTTGGAAAACCCTTGGGTTCTAGCATTTGGGGATTCAGTAATAAATAGCAATTATTTATCAAGAAAGAAAGGGGGAAAAGTGCCAAAAATGTTTCTTGTCCTTTTGTTCTTTGCAAGAGATGGGTGAGAACAGGATGTTCCCAGCAGTAACTTTTAATTATTTCACCACTGCACATATCTCTCTTACACTGCAAGTTAGAAATGTCAGTTTAATTTTCTTTTAATTGCCTCAGCTATCAGGTACCTGAGAAAAGTGATTTTTTTACCAACTGTCTAGTCCGTTCTTGGTCTCAAAAGCAGCTCATAGCTGCAGAAGTACTCAGTGCCTTTCTACTTCAGAAAGGGTCTCTTGAGAGGAGAGCAAAGGGTGCAAATATCTTGCCTGTAATTACCATATCCAGTGTACTCTGCATGAAAAGAAAGGGTTGTGTTTTGCAATACGCATCTCATTGGCAGCACAGAAGGGGTTCAGTCTTCAGTTTGGTTTTCTTTGCCCATTTCCATGTGGAATTTAAACCTGGCGTGTATTTGCTTAACCCACAGTAGTGTTGGGGTTTTTACCGCCCCATGAAACACCTTTGCACAGCTGGAGCAGGGTGCTCAGCTTTGCCAGGGGCACAAGGATGGATCCCAGCTTGGCTGAGATCCTCTTTTCCTGGAGTGAGAGCACTCAGAAATAAGTAATATGTGACTGACTGAGCTCTGCCTCTTTCTCCTGTGCTTGGACAACCAGCTGTATGTGAACTGCCTCCTCCTCCCCTGCCAGCCACATGCCAGGGACTGCTTAGGGTGCAGCAGGATCACTTGCAGCCCCAGGTGTGGCTTTCCCCAACCATGTCAGGGAGGTTAGGGCTCCTCTACGCTGTGGTGGGAGATACAGGTGGAGGATGGATGGAGAGCAGCCCTGAGGAGAAGGACTTGGGGATGTTGGTGAATGAGTAGCTCAACATGAGCTGGCAGTGTGTGCTGGCAGCCCAGCCATATTCTGGGCTCCATCAAAAGAAGTGTAGCCAGTAAGTCAAGGGAGGTGATTCTGCACCTCTACTCTGCTCTGCTGAGACCCTCTTGCTGTATTGTGTCCAGCTCTGGTGTCCCAAACATAAGGAGGATATGAACCTGTTTGAACAAGTCCAGAGGAGGGCCACAAAGATAATCAGAGGGCTGGAGCACCTCTCATATGAGGACAGACTGAGAGAGTTGGGGTTTTTCATCCTGGAGAAGAGAAGGCTCCAAGGAGACCTTATAGCAGCCTTCCAGCAGCTAAGGGGGCCTACAGCAAACATGGAAAGGGACTCTACCTGCGAGTGTAGTAACAAGACAAGAGGTAATGGTTTTAAACTGAAAGAAGGTAGATTCAGGTTAGATATTCAGGAAGAAATTCTTTACTTTGAGGGCGGTGAGACACTGGAAAAGGTTGCCCAGAGAAGTTGTGGAGGCCCCATTTCTGTCTCCTCTTTGGCTTCAGAATCAAACTTTTCCCCTTGTTTTGAGCAATCTCGGCACGAGGGCTCTCTGCCTACGGTTTTATGTGGGATTAGTGGAAGCAGATATGCTTTGCTGCTTGCACCTGGAGAGGGAACAGCCTCCCACATCAGCACAGCAAAGGGCAGCAAATTGTGAAGCAGGGAAGGGGGAAGTGGGAAGATGAGACCAGTTCAAGCTTGTGTCCCCATCTTGCATCATGAGACCGCCACCTGCCCCCAGGCACACTTTGTGTGTCACAGCTACCATATTTTTTGCAACTGATTTTATTTTTACTATATGCAGGGTCTTTCCTTTGAATCCCAAAGACAGCCACAAAGGGAAGATGGTCTTGGCAATGAGAAAAAGAAATTAAACCCCAAAAATCGAGGCAACAGGTAGTATTTGAACAAAAAGACTTCAGAGCAGCCTTCAGTCTTGCACTGCTGATCTTTGCTTTGTGCATGCAAGTATCACTTCTGATATGGGAATGTGATCCTGCTTTCTGGAACTGGGGGAACACATGGGAAGGGGCAATAACCCCAGGCTGCACTTGGAGCATCTTGAAGATGGTCTAGAGCACAGCACCACTCACCAGGTGAATGTGTGACGAAGCCATGGCCATCCCATCACCTGCTCACCGGGTGTTCATTACTTTGGTTTTCCTTTCTTGGACAACTTGCATGCAGTAAATGAGAGCATGTGTCTCAGAGATGGCTTTAGATCCCATAACTCAAAGGAACTAGTGTTGTGGTGTCTGCAGGAAACGAGAGACATGCAAACCCGTTTCTCTCTGGAGTCAGAGCCAACTGGGCCATGAGGTCACTGCTGAGTGACGGTGTACACGAGCAGCTGTGAGCAGGCTGCTTCAGCAGGGCACTATTGCTCTCCTAGGGGCTGAAACAGTTGTGTCTTGCAGATATGTGATATAAATGAACTGGCTTCCCAAACAGTATTCTCTACATGTTAGCATCCCTATTCCCAGTACTCTGAATGTACCCTCCTGTTGCACTGGAGCAAACCACACCACACCAGCAAAACTCATTTGCCACATCTTGGCAGCATCTCCGTGAAGCAGAGGGGTTTAGTTTGGGTTGGAAAATAGTGGTAGGACTTGAACCCATAGGGTAGCTGTTGCTAAACACAAGCAGGGGGTGGCTTAAAAACCAGAGGGCAAGAGAAAGTCATGAGAAGATATTTGCTGAGATTGGAGGCAGGTTCAGCTCATCATGGCGAGAGGAGCATTTTCACTGGGGGCAGCTGAGTGAGGCCTGTGTGCAAGCTACAGAGCAGGGACCAGGGCTGGAGCTCTGTCTCTTAACAGAATTTGCCAGAAGTAGTGCCAGGCTGTCATGGTCCTGTGGCGATCCTGGCGTTGCTGGTCCCCATCCAGCTATGCTGAGTGTTGTGGGGTGTCTGGGGGAGGGGTTCTTCGCTGTGCACAGCTCTTTCTCTGCTCAGGGCAGGCATACTGCTATGACCAGCCTGAAAGAAAAATAAATCCTGCAGAAGAAAAAGGTAATCTTGATGAAGATCACTCTCCCCTTCAGACTCTTGAGATAGGGGATAAATGTCAGGGAAAAATACAGCAAACTGTCCTCCCTGCTCAGATTTGTGAGTAACATGTTCTCTTGCGCTGGTTTCTCACTGCTGCAGAGCTTTGTGCTGAAGGTGCAGTCAAGGAAAAGCCTTGTGAGATGCCCTATACTAGGAAAGCACAAAGTCACACAATGTGGATGAGAAAATGGACAGAAAACCAAATTACAGCCCTGGAGTAGGGAACACCCTGGGGCTGCCTCAAGAGACTCCCAGCCCCATGGGGCATCAAGATGAGGTAGCTGGAGCAGCTCTGCTGACCTATTGGCATCAATGTCCCCGCTTTTTAGGGATGCCCAAGGTCAGCTCCTCGGGGTCTGTGCCACAACTGTGCTGGGGCTGTGGCACGTCTAAGTGCCAGCAACTGGGAAGCCTGGGATCCAGGGGCAGCTACTGGGTAGACTCTGTGTCTGAGACCATGTGGGTGGAAAATGTAGGAAATAACCCTGCAGCATTTAGCAACGGCACAGCAAATCTCAGTGCCAGACCTGACAGGAGGGGGAGGTGATTTTGCTCCTGGACAAGTCTGACTTCACTCATCTGCTCTCCCTTGTGGCCACATGGTTACGAGCACCAAGGTGTGTGGCCAAGTGGCCTGTCGGACAGTCAGCGTGTCTAGATGGTCTGTCCGGGACAGAGGGGAGACAAAGGACACCAGCTCTTGGCTTCCCCCAAGTCTCCTGGGCTGCAGTTCAGCTGGTGATTCTATGCTGGTTTTGTCTGTGCCTTTTGGCACCCTTTAGGACCCGAGAGAGATATGAGCTCAGACGCCTCCTAAAGTGGAGGTGGCAGATGCACTTATTAGACTTGTGCTTACTGCTGATACTGGGAGATATATCCATGCCCACTGAGAAAAGCCACCCTACAAAGCAAGCCCCCATGGTCCAGGGGCTAGTCTCACATTTTGGATAACTTTTGCTTTTAAGCGTATTGCTCAGCACTTGATTGTGTCAGACCCTACTAGTGAACGCTAAAGCAGAGCTCTCAGCTTTCTGGACCATATAAGTTTGGCTGGTCCTCAAGCAACCTGTATTTTGGTAGATCCCACTTCAGTGGATCCAACTGCTGTTCAAATATAAAGTGAAAATAGATAATGAGAATAATGTTGATTCACATTAGAGCTCTACCTCCTACACCAGCAATTTCACAAAGCCTGCTGTACACCTTCCCCCTCTTGCATTGTCCAGCAAATGATGCCAGTACTTGCTCTACACCACACCCCCCTCCAGTGTTCTCCACCAGTGCGTACAAGAAATAATGTTGTACATTTCCTACAGAACCACTGTTGTATTTTTAAGTTTGTGTAAGAAGTTATTTAGACCTCTGCATATTATGTCATATTATGTGATACCTCTTGTTGACTTTCAGCCAGGCTTTGGGGATAGTCCCCACCACCATGTAGGCAACTGGGAAAGGGAATCCACAATTCTCCTTTGGTTTTTGCCTGCAGTGACCCCCAGAAATGTGTTACTATGCCATCTTCCATGACCATGTCCCTCTCAAAGATCAGGGCAACTGTCAGCTTTAGTCTGTGTTGGTGGTTATCGTGTTTTAACCCCATCCAGCAGCTAGAACCATGCAGCCTCTTTCTCACTCCCTTCAGTTTGGATGGGGGAGGAGAACTGGAAGAGTAAAAGTGAGGAAAAAAAACTTCTGGGTTGAGATATAGACAGTTTTATAGGTAGAATAAAAGCTGTGCACACAAGCAATCAAAACAAGGAATTCATTCCCTGCTTTCCATCGGCAGGCAGGTGTTCAGCTGTCTCCAGAAAAGATGGGCTCTGTCATGCTTAACAGTTACATGGAAAGACAAATGCCATAACTCCAAATGTCCTCCCCTTCCTTCTTCCCCCAGCTTTATATACTAAGTGTGACATCATATAGTATGGAATAGTCCTTTGGTCAGCTGGGGTCAGCTGTCCTGGCTGTACCCCCTCTCAACTTCTTGGGCACTCCCAGCCTGCTTGCTGGCAGGGCAATATGAGGAGCAGAAAAGGTCTTGGGTGCTTAGCAACAAACAAAAATACCAGTCTGTTATCACACCATTCCTATCCCAAATCCAAAACATAGGATTACACCAGCTGCTTGTAAAAAATTTAACTTTATCCCAACTGAAACCATGACAGTGACCTATAAACCCAGGCCTGCTTCTGTAAATCTCTCATCTCAGGTGGATAATCTCAATTATAAACTGCACAGCCTCTTAGAAAAGGTCAGCTTAGAAGCATTTAACAATTATAGCTGGAAAACCAGTTCCTTTTCTAAAGGATAAACTTCTGAACTGCAGATAATTACTACTCTTCTCCTCCTTTTGATGGCATCTCCTATCTTAGGCTGTAGAAACAACGCGTAGGTGCTTTAAAGTTTAAAATAAGTGAATGTCTCTTGGTATGGCTGTTAAAAAATAACAGCTTTGTGTTTCCAGATGATGAACCCAAGGCAGAGGGAGCTGGAGGTGTATGTTCCCTTTCAGCAAGTGAGTCACCAGGAGAGTCGAGGGCAGCGCTTGGAGCTGGGGTCTTGCTCCATGGCAGTTCACAGTGGTGAGGCTGGTGCTTCCAAAGCCAGGCTGTTGGCAGGGGACACAGCCCTATTTTGGGACACTGCTCTGCCTGTCCCATGCTGCTGGGCGGTCGCATGTTCATTAGGTGCAGATGAGTGTACCAGCCACTTACACAGCCCTTGAGTAGGGTAGACCTGGAGATGCTTGCTGGGACTGAAGAACAGCTGCTTTGGGGCATCTGCAAAAGATGGCTCTGTGTGGAGATGGTGGTGGGTGCTGCCCCAGCGGGACTGGGTGCTGGAGGGTCCCCACAGGGGCAGTTCCCTGCAAGCTGGGATGGAGCACGGCCAGGCCTGGGTGGCAGAGGCAGGCTGGCGTGTCCTGCCAAGCAGCAGGCAGCAGATGGCAATGTCTCCCTGCGAGAACCACAGGGACGGAGGCAGGGATGCAGGTAGACACTTGTTGACAGTGTGGGGACGAGGGACAAAGAGACCCTCTTGGCAGTGGGATTCAAGCACCGTTGGGTGCCTGGTAAAGGTGCACCTTGGCCTCAGGCTAAATCCCTGCTCCCTGTGACCACCCAGCCAGGAGAGGTGAGTGAGGGGGGCAGGCAGGGGCACCCCTTTCTGCCGATTGCCCTCCCATCCTGCCTGGCAGAGGCTGCTGTGGGGCTTCCCACACTGGGTCACATCTGGAGTAGCCCCAAGACATAAAATAGTCCAGACCGGCTCTTGCCCGACATTGGGGGGCACACAGGTTTGACAACTGGGGAAACTGAGGCAGGGAGCACACCTGTGAGCGGGTACTGGAGACAATACAGAGCTGGTCAGAGGTCATTTTTAGCAGTGGACTGGTGCTGCTCCCACAGCTGAGTCTTGGTTGGTGGGGCTGGGACATGAGCTTTGGCAAGGTGTCATGCTTCCTCTCCCTGCCTCACCCTGCTGCAGTGGTTATTTTCAGGGTGCAGCACGCGGTGGGGCTCAGATGGCCACGTCTTCCCCCCGTGCTCAGGGGCTGCTCCTGTGACCCGCAGATCCCCAGTGGGACGGGAAGCCGGGCTGTTCCCTGCAGCCATTCCTGCCTGGCTTGGCTGTGTCCCAGGGCCATAGGGCTGTCCCAGACCCTTACGTACCTCAGGGACTTTGTGCAGCCGTGCACTCTGTATCTGATGGGAGGAGAGCCAGTCCTGAAAGTGTTTTCTTCTCCTTCCCTCTGAGCGGCTCCACTCTGTCCTTTATCAGACAGGGCTGCTGAGCTCAGGGAAATGGGAGCTGTTTGTCTGCTCAGGGCAGGCTCCTGAGGAGTGTCTGTGGGTTTTGCTGACTTTCCTGGACTAACAACGTGCTGGTGACTGCATCAGTGGTACAGAAAATGGGGCATCAGCCCTGGATGCAGGCGGGAGCTCCGGGGTGCTGCCACTGCAAGTAACATCAGCAGCAAAGGCACCTCATTATGGGCCTGTGAAGGAGAGGCCAGTAGGTGCTGAAAGACAATTTTGAGTTGCCAGAAGATATACTCTGGGTCTCCTTGGCCTCTCCAATGCCCAGCTCCATGTCATCTTGGTTTGGGACCAGGCTATTGCCTGGGAAGCAGGGCAGGACACTGAACCACACTTACTGGGTCCATCATCCTCTCCCTGAGCAGGAATGCTTTGAATTGGCACAGGACCATGTCACTGCTAAGAAACATATTCATTTCTTCCAGCTGGGAGCTCCTGATTCAGCATTTTTCCTGTCAGCACTTTACAGAGAGTGTGAGATAACAAGAAAATACTGTGCGCAAAGCAGGGGCAGTCATCGCAGCCAGGTATCTCCTGATTAGGTGCAATACAGATACTGGCTGTGCTCTCTCAGCATGCCGAGGCCAGAGGTGGGGTTTGGCAAAAGGGTGTGCATGTCATGGAAACAGGGATGGGTCCTCCTGGTGCCCCCATCACCAGGTCTCCACTGTATCCCCAGCTCTGTCCTAAAGGATATGGGCATGTTAGAAGGTGCTGGTTTTGGGATGCTCCTTAAAAACACTAAGGCTTTATGCTAGAAGACATCAGGTCTGCATGGCCTGAGCCTAACGTCTTCCTTTTAGGAGACTTTGTGTGGCTCTGTTTCCTTTTTGCATTTACTTCAAGGCTGGCATTGTTGTTACCTGTTAGCACCAGGCTCTGCTGCAGTAGGGGTGCTACATTTTGGGGGAAAGAGGAGTGTCCTCAGCTGATTCGTCCATGAAACATCGCAAATGGTGCTTGTGAGAGAGAAATCAGACAAAGTGAGAGGCCCTGGGGGAGGCACTGAGTTTCCAAGATGAGCTCTGCATTGATGCTGTGTATGGTTTCATGTTCTCTTCCCCTCTGAAACTATGCTTTGGTTTATAGGAGAGACTTGACTTGACTCACATTAGCCCTTACCCAAGAGGCTTGTCTCAGCTGGAGGAGTACCACAGAGACCGAGGAACAGTGTGAAGGCCCAGAGGTCTTCTCTGTCCAAAAGGATGGTAAGTGTGGTATGTAACAAGTGCAGGCGGATGGCAGTGAGGGGCTGCAGGTACCCAGAGAAGGGGATTGGCAGTGCTAGAAAAGCTGTGGCTAGAAATGGGGAGAAAGGAAACTCTGCCTTGGAATCAAGATCAAAAGTCAGATCTTTCTCCATTTGGTTTCATGGAATCACAGAATTGTCAGAGTTGGAAGGAAACTCTGGAGATCATCTAGTCCAACTCCCCTGCTAAAGCAGGACTGCCCAGAGCACGTCACTCAGGACTGCATCCAGGCAGGTCTGGAAGATCTCCAGAGAAGGGGACTCCACACCCTCCCTGGGCAGCCTGTTCCAGGGCTCTGTCACTCTCACCGGAAAGAAGTTTTTTCTCATATTTGAATGGAACTTCCTATGTTCCAGCTTGTGCTCATTGCCCCTCATCCTGTTACTGGGAACCACTGAAAAGAGTCCGGCTCCATCCTCCTTCAACCCACCCTTCAGATACATTTAAACATTAATAAAGTCTCCCTTCAGCCTTCTCTTCTCCAGGCTAAAGAGTCCCAGCTCTCTCTGCCTTTCCTCATAAGGGAGGTGCCCCAATCCCTTTATCATCTTTGTTGCCCTATGCTGGACTCTCTCCAGTGGTTCCCTGTCTCTCTTGAACCAGGGAGCCCAGAACTGGATGCAGCATTCCAGTTGTGGCCTCACCAGTGCAGAGTAGAGGGGGAGAATGACCTCCCTCGACCAACTGGCCACACTCTTCCCTATGCAGCCCAGGATTCCATCGGCCCTCTTGGCAACAAGGGCACATAGCTGGCTCATGGATAGTTCACTGTCTACCAGTACCCCCAGATCCTTCTCCTCAGAAATTCTTTCCAGCAGGTCTGCCCCTAACCTATATCGGTGCCTGGAATTTGTTTGTGTCCCAATCATCTATAAGTCCTGGAAAAATTAGTGGAGAAAAAAGCAATCAAATCTTGAATACACTGTATGTTAGTGGTGACCTTCCCCTGCAACAGAGATAAGGAATATGCAGTCTTTGCAGTCAAGGGAAGGAACTAATTTCAATCCAGGACCAGGAGATGACTATCTAGCTGGACATTGCCTGTGCCACATAAACGTGCTGGGGGTCAGGTTGCTGCCAGAGCTATAAACCTCTATCATTCTCTGGATGCCAATAGGCCTTATCTCTTAAAGTGAATCTTATTAACTAGGAATGGACTTTGCTGCCTGTATTGTGGGCTTTAAACCTCACTTGAGATTCCTTATTCTCAAATGAATTGGAGAGGATTTGACATGGTGGAGGAAAAGAAAAACAAAGTGGTTTCTTGCTATGTGAGCTGCCTTGGGCTGTGGGTTTCCTGTCAGCCCCATGGCTGGCCACTGCTTCAGGAGCAACTGCAGGTTTGCTCTGGTGCAATGAGGACTCGGGGTGGTCTGGGGGCTGTGCCAAGCTCTCAGCTTCTTCTGCGCTGGTGCAGCCCAGGTCCATCTCACCTGCAGCGCCTCAGTAGGGCTCTACGAACTCCAGCCAAACAAGCTGGGATGCTCTTCCTGCCCAAGTCTGGAGCAGGAAGCTGCCCTCCCCCTGCAGTTCCCCTGGCTGGTTCAGAAGAGCTCAGCAGAGACAGTCGTCACAGCTGCTAAGTCTGCTCCTAGCAGAGTTGCAGCTAACAGTGCTGGGCTACAGCTAAACTTGCCTATATCCCCCTGTGAGCAGGAACATCACAAGGGACCTTTCTGGGTCTTTGATTAATTAACATCTATCTTTGTGTTTCCAGGAAGGCTTCTGTAGCAAGAGCACTAATTCACTGAGGTCCTGGTATGGGTGATGTCTCTGCTTCACATCTGATTTGTGTGGTTCCTGGTAAGGCTATTCTGCTCCCCGAGACAGTTTGGGCCACCAGCCTATCTTCCCCGTGTGGCTGCTTCCTTCCACTATTTCACATTTCCCTTGGGAAAGGGAGCCTCTGGTCAAGGGGAAAGGGAACATTAACTTGTCCCCCACATTGGCTTTTTGTCCCTTAATGCTCTGCTGTCTTGCCAAGTGGCACCCTCCCTGTTGCATGGGGAAAGGGAGCATTGCTCAAGCCTAGTGGGTGGCACTGCAGAGAGTAGTAAAGATGTTCTGCTTTCTTCAGGTAGCTATAATCTGTAGAAGTGAAGATGGCTGATAAGACCACCTGGGCCTCTTCTAGCAGCTTGGCTTCTCAAACAGCTGTTCCAAGAGCTGTGATTAATGGCAAGTTATCAGTAGGAAGGAAGGTCCTTTCTCTGTCTTGGAGCCAGGAGGCTTGGCTGCCCATTCAGAGGTTTGCAGAGCTGCAGAGCCCTGCATCTCCCTCGGTGGCTAGCTCGGCAGAGGGCACTGCATGCCCATGCTTGATCTGCCTGGGAAGAGAAGGGAAGGGCCTCTCCACCCCTCCAGCTCCAGGGCCAGCGGAGGCATGGACCAGCAGCAATTTCTATCTGACCACCAGATCTCACCCCAGCTCCCTGCCAAACAGCCCCAGGCTGTGTGGCTGCCTCCCTGATGGAAAGATCAGGGATGATGAGGGAAACCAGGAGGTACTTGGTGAAATGACAGGCAAATTTAGATCAAATAGCAGGAAATCCTCTCTCCAGCAGTGGAGAAGAGCCGTTCTGTGGAAAGCTCTGCTCTGGCAGGAGGTCATCCAAGATAAACATGGAGCTGCCTTCTGGGACTGACTGGCTGACCGGCAGGATGGGCGAGAGCCGGAGATCTGGGCAGGCGAAGCCGTAAAAGCAATTTGGCTTTGTGTTCTGCTGTGGTCACCACAGGCGGTCAGGGAGGAGCTCCTACCCTGCCCACAGCGTGCAGGATGGTACCCCTCAGCCCACGCAGGGAGCAGAAGGAGCCTTTCTCACAATAGCCTGAGGCAGTCTGCTGGACTTTTTCATCAGGAAAGAACATTTATCAGCCTGAGTGGCATCACCATGGTCACAACTGAATTTGGTGCAGATCCTGTCCTCCTTGCTGAGGTGGGCATGAGGCAGCAAGGGAGAGTGGGTGAATCATGCAGTGTTTCCCCCCCAGCTCCTCCACTGGTTGACATCGGGGCTTGTCTGTGAGCTCCTGCCCTTGGCTAGTGATTTGGCAGCACTTGGATGATCACCCCATAAACCTCACCTGTCTGGCTGGCTTCTACAGGGCAGAAGTTACAGCTGAAACAGTGGCCAATCCCAAGAGGAGAGCAGGCTTCTGCATCTCCAGGTGGCATCTGTGGTTTGAGCAAGCCAAAGGCTTCATTCAGACGTGAACTGATGTATTTTTAGCTGTGTTGATTGCTTCTTGAGAACCTGCCTTGGGAGTTTATTTGTTCACCGAAACTTTTATCAAGAGAGTGAAGGTGATTTTCCAGACTTGTTGATGTCCTCAGGAGATTGCGGTGTCTTGGAAAGCCTCCACGCAAGCTGTCTCAGCTATTGCCCTTTGACAGCAGCAAAGATAAAGATACATGAACCTCCTGTTGGAGGGATCTTGCTCCTCCTCTTGCACTGCTTCCTTGAGATTAACATTCAGTGTGCTGCTTTATGGCCTGAGGCTCTGTCCCCAGAAGAAGCAACTGGGGTTTCACACACAGCCTTAACCACCCATGGAAGTGCTCTGAATTGTTTCTCCTCCCCGACACAAAAGCAAGGGCTTTTGTGGAGGTGTCTGAGCTTCACACAAGAGCAACAAACCATCAGGGTGGAGCTGGTCAATCTGCTCTCACTCTGCAAGCAAGAGGGATGGAAGTCCTCTTGTTCTTGTTTAGGCTACCTAAACAAGTAGCTGTTGCTCAGGAGAGACGAGAAAGCTAAGCTAAAACCATGTTCCCTGGCACAATAATGCCTGAAAGAAGTGTGTTTATGTAGAACTGTAAAGAAGCCAAGAAATCCTGCCAGCCTACCCGTGAATGTCCTAGTGCACTCCTGGAGCCCGAAGGCACAGTCTCAGCTCGCTCCCTCTGGCAAGCATCAGACCCAAAAGGGAGAGAGGTCTGTAAATGGGACCAGGTGGGGAGCTCAAGGCTGCGCAGCCCTGACATGAGAAGGGTCTGTGGCAGTGCCAGTCAGTGAGGGCAGAAGGAGAGGTGAGCTCCAATGAGTTCTGGACCACATCCATCCTGCAGGCTCTCCACCCTCATTTCCCACAGCTCCCTCTGGGAGAGGGAGCTGGACAGACCAGTTTGCCGTTGGGATGCAGTTTCAGAGGCTTTCCTCAAATAACATGTTGGGAAGAGTTCTGGATGCTCACAGTCCTCGGGCTGATGAATGCAGGTGAGGCCCCTGCTCATCACAGGCAACCCACTGGTACTAGTGCTTCCAGAAACCAGTTGTGCTTTGTCTTGGAAACAGGATGGGTTTATGTTACTTTATGTCCACTGGTCCTCTTAGGAGACTGCCCTGGGGACATTCCCTCTCAGTTCTTAGGAATCTTCTACAGATTTCCAGCACAAATGCATCTGTGGCCGGCTTTTTCCTCATTTGTTCTTGAGCCAGGGGACAGTGCTGGCACAAACAGCTCTTCTCCCTGCCTGTACTCTTCAGTGTTGATTTGAAATAGTCTTTCTTTGGCCTTGGGTTTCGGAGGGATGCATTTCAAAACCAGAAATAAATGGGCTTGAAATATTTCCCATAATTTTGAAAGATCTTGACCCTCTGATAGCAAGATTAGAAGAAAGATAACAACAAAATCAGCATTCAGACTGGAACCACTATTGTTAAATAGACAGCACTGTAAAGCCAGTACTTCTTGTTTACAATTGAACTCATGAATTTTTAGATATTAATGTATGAGGGATTGAGTAAACAACCATTGTGCCTCTAAGGAATGAGTCCCAGGCTGTCCTGAGCTGGAATACTTTGTACTTTCCTGATTGCCTTCCAAGAATTTCAAATTACTTTGTAACAGAAAAACAAGCCTGCTTCACGAGACGTTTGCAAGGTTTTTGGGACAGCCTTAATTCCTTCATGCTGCCATGTGGCTAGTTTTGGGGCAGAGCTCTGCAGCTGGGTTCTGTGGGATGTTGAGCACGTAGGTGTTCACAGAGAGGTGGGGGCTCCATGGCAAGGAATGAATCACTTGGGTCAGTAGAGTCAGCATAGGTGTATTAAAACCTTGCTGTGGTGTACAGGTCTGCAAGCAGCGTGTAGACCTGTCGGTCTCTGTTCCCAGTTTGATGGGCACAGAGACGTCCTGGACACTGACCCAGCCATCTGTGGAGAAGGAGAGGTGAAGGGTCTGCTGGGAAGCCACACAGCAGGTCAGGGGGAGAGCCACAAGAAAAGGACTCTGCTTGCCTAACCCACGAGCTTTCGAGGAGCAGCCAGGGTGCTCTCAGGTGTGGGTCCACAGCAACAGCCCCCAGGGACCAACTGACAGAAGGACATGTGGGCTAGGCATGCCCGCCCTGTGTCCTGAAGAGACCATGCCGTGCTCTCCAGGGACGCTGCAGCTCATGTTATATACTCATGGGCTCTCCAAGCTTACCAGGGTGTTTCTGAACACAGTGGCCCTGACACCACAAGCTGTGGTGTGCTTGCAACTTGTCCCTTATTTCTGGCTGTCCTACACTAAGTGAGTGCTCTTCAGGAGCAGCCAACCCGTTGCCTAGAGCCCTTCCTACCAAAAATAACACTTGGTCCCAGAGACTGGCCTGTTTAATGTCCCTGCATGCCCCGGGCTGCCCAAGTGCAATTTGGCTAGTTTTTGAGCTTAGGCCAGCAACCAGAAATAGAGACAACTTTCTGCTGGTGCTGGTGGCTGTGAGTTGCAGACAGAACAGCTGGCAGCCTTGAGGTGTCCCTCTTGGCCAGCCTGGACAGTCCTGTCTTGGGCATCATGGCCAGCGCTTTTGTAAAGCAGGCAGGATGGGTCCCTCACTACCTGGGTCATTCTTGGGTTTGGTTTGCAAGCCAAGCAGCCTGGAGCTGTGGAAAGAGTCATGAATTTGGGTTACCAAACCATCTGCTGGCTGCATTTTAAAAAGCAATTAAGGCAAAATTGTTTCCAGCCCTTCTGTTTGCAAGATGTAGTCTAAAGAGAGACAGTCAAGCCAGGATGTGCCTGATCCTGCCACAGCCCCAAGTATGAGTTAATTTGATCTAATCCCTCTGCTGCACGTGCTGGAAAGTGAGGAGTTCCCTACTGAGGGCTCAGGAGAGTGGAGGTAAACAGGGCTGCCCTGCTGTTAGACTTGAATGATGGTGAAACCCAGGAAAATGGCACTTCAATACTTTTTTTTTTTTTAATTGCTTTTAATCAGAAAGTATTAAACTTTTAAAAAAACCCACAGGAAGCAAGAATACTTTTGCGCTGTAGAGGATGATAGTGTGTTGCTGAAGACTGCTGGCTGGCTGGTGTAGGCAGTGTTGGATGGAGCTGCTAAAGTGGTGGTTTGGGAAGCTTTTCCTGGGGGTGCCCCACAGGGCAGGAGAGGCTGGTGTGGCTGGGTGCGTGGGGGAACAGGGCACTTGAGAGCTGCCTTTGCTAACAGACTGATTCTCAAAGCATGAAACTTTGTTTTCTTCCTTTTCCCACGGTGAAAGACACACCAAGAGAGGGGGGAAAAAAGGGTAGGGATGAAAAGAGAAGTTAGGCTGACATTGTTCTTCCTTGTCCTCCTTTGGCAGCTGTCACCTAGCCAACTCAGAGAATAATTTTGTGCTGGAGGGAAAGGTGAGGCCATTCCTGATGATGAGGGGCATATACACAGAGGATTTAATATTCTTTCCTGGGTGATTTTACGTCCACAGGGTTTTCATTCCTGTTCTGCTGAGAGGAGGATGCTGTTCATGCCCAGGAGACAGGGAAATGAGTCGTCATAACCCATGCAGGGCATGTGTTTGGGAATGCCCTTGCCCCTGGAGACTGCCTGACAGCCAGTGGTGACAGGATGAAGACACGCTTACAGAAAACAGGGACAATTTGCCCTAGTGCTTCATGCTGTGCTTGGTGAAGACGACGCACACCTATGCCACTGTTGCCAAACCTCTTCTGACAGCGCTCGTGATGTTCTGGGTGTGAAGGAAAGAGAAGTGAGGTCTGAGATTACAGAGCTCAGGTTTGGGCAGAAGCATCTCCTTTTCCCAGCAGGAGAAGGTAACAAGCTCCAGTGACGAGCCTTGTGGAGGATGGGATGAGATGGAACAGGATGGTGGCAACTTGTGGTGTTGGCTTGAATCTGGGGACTGTGGGATGCTGTGGTGACAGCCACACTTGGCTGTCACCCACCACCAGTGTCCTAACATCCCAATGACCAGCTGAATGTAGCATGGTTGTGTATCAAGGGGCTGCCCCGATCTCATATCTTATTTGACGGAGGGGAGCGAACCCCAGCAGGGTGACAAGGAGGAAAGAGAAGGGTATTCCACAATGAGCAGAGAGCGCAACAGAGCTGCAGGGTCCCAGAGAGCCTTCCCTGGGTCAGCTGCTTGGTTTACAAGAAAAAAGCCCCAAATGCAGTGCTGGGCTGAGCCGGCAGCTTATGTAAGAGCTGGCAGCGGGGCCGGTGGTGCGGAAACCCAGCGGGCTGCCAGCGGGGTGCAATCGCCTTTGATTTTCTCCTGTTTGCTCAGCAGCTTTCATGCAGTGGGGGAGCGGGGCGAGGGCGCGAGATTCCTGCACACTGAACTCCTCTGTTTCTCTCAACAGGATAAACAGGACATAAAACAAAGCCCCAAGCCAGCCCTCGCCTCCGAGGCAGAGTGCTGCCAAACCCCCTGTGCTTCCTGGGGAGCAGCCATCCCATCTGGGGTGCTGCAGCCACGGATGCGGGCAAGTGATGGGAGCCCACCCACCCCAGGTGAAGGTTGCCCCACAGCATTGGTGAGGAGCAAGAAGGAAAAAGGGGGCAAAGCTCTGTGGCAGGACTCAAACAGTAAGTCCCATGGCCTTGGAGAGCCAAGGGTGGGTGCTGCAGAAGTGACTCCATACTGGACATGGTTTGGACACTGGTTAGGCTGGGTTTTGCTGTGACCCAGCTACCCCACAAGGCAGTGGAACCAAGCCCCATCTGATGCTCCATGGGACGCAGCAGGGCAAGGAGGGGGTTGAACACCCGTCCTCTCTCTGCAATGGGCTCTGTGCATGGGGTTTCACTGCTTCCTTAAAGCTGGGCAGCTTTATTTATAACTTCCCCTAAGGAGTAATTTCCATGGGTCTTGCCCCCATGCTAGATGCCTGTCAGTGACAGAGGGTGATGGGGCTGACTCAGCCCTTTCCCAATCCAGTATTGGCTAAGCTGGCCCCCTAGAGACACGCCAGCCCAAGCCCATGGCAGCTCCCCTGAATTTCCACAGAGCCACAATTTTACCACTGCCAGCCCGCTGGAGGGCAAGGTGAGAAGGCAGGGAGCAAGCACTCACTGCTGGGGTTTGAAACATTTTGAAGAGCTTCAAGTGGGAATAAAGTGTCCTGTAACCACCTTGAAGTCACTTGGATGAGGAAAAGCATTGTCCTAGCAGGAGGCTGCAGCAAAACGCCTGGGAAATGTTATTGCTGCTAAAGCAATGCAAAGGGAGGACGTTTTGGTGCTGCACCTCTGTCCTGGTGGTCTGTCCTACCAGCTGTGGTGGGTGGTGAGGTCCCCTCTCCTCCAAGGTGCTGCCAATGAGTTATCCTGAGCTGCCATGTCCCAACCCTGCCAACACTCCTCATGATGCTGTGTGCAGTGGCATTGCTGACTTCTGCTCCCAAAAGGAAGAGCTTTGGCAGGCTAAAAGCCACCTGGGCAGAAAGATGTTTTCCTGTCTGGGACTGGGGGAGCCCCGCGTCACACCCATAAAAACATTCGAAATGCAGAGGTAGGAAAGGCAGGTGCTGCCCACTGCAGCACTGAGCCAGGCTGGGGTGGCCTTCAGGGGCTCTTTTTTGTGTCCAGATGGGAAGAACAAGCTGGTGGCTGGAGATGTACAAGGGCTGGGGTTGGTGGAGGCTGGGGACGTATGTGGGATTGCTTCCCCATGCGGCTGCACCAGCCTTGGGCAGGGGAGGCCCGAGGAGCAGAATGCCCAGGTGCCTGCTCCAGCTGCTGGTCTGTGGGTGCTGAGCACCCCTGGCAGCACCGTCATCTGGCAGAGCGGAGCTGCGCTCCTCCAAAACCATCAGGATCTTGGCTGAAGGGGGAGGCAAACCCTGGGTCCCGTTGTCCAAACCTCTTGGCCTGTGGTGTTGTGAGAGCTGGCTTTCTCATAGGATTCCCACTCTGGCCTTGATGGGTTGGAAATACTGCAAGAGCAGCCCTTTTTTTGGTTTTTGGTTTGTTGTTTTGTGGGGTTTTTTCCCCCCCTGATGTTTGTGTCTTTCCACTTCTGTCTCTGGCCAAGTCAAGCGGTGCCAAGGCACAAGAGCCAGGCACACCCAGAGGGAGGGGGAAGCAAAGCACCATCAGCCTGCAGGAGAACGGGGACAGAAAGCAAACACAACAGCTGGGAGCGAGGAGGTTTTACTTTCGGCTCTGGCCAAGAAATGGCTTTCCTTGGGGAGCTCCATGGGCTCAAGGCGGGTATCACGGCTCCAGTTCGGTGCCCATGGCTTTGCTCTTCCACTGATGCTGGTTGGCCACAAGGAGAGGTGAGGAGAGTCTGCACGTGGGGTGCACGCAGGGATCAACACCCTCCAGGCAGTTGGGTCTCCCTGGCCCTGCTTTGAGCAGTAATATGGGCTAAAGCTGCATGAGCTGAAAAGGCTCAAGCTTTAAAAAAGCAGTGTAGGATCAAAGCTTTCTAAACACTCAGGGCATTTGGCCCGGGAGGTTTTGTTCTGACTATTTATAGCAGTTGGGGCCAAGCGAGTTCAGAGTTGGAGGCAAACTTTTCCAAAGCTGGGGGCCATTTGGATTAGGGAGGGGGAAAGGGAGTTCAGCCAGGCCCATTTCCAGCAAACGTTGACTCCTTCCCTTAGGTATGTGTTGCTATCCATGACACACTAACAACAGCTCCGCACAGAAATGCCTGGCTGGGGCTATACAGATTGAAACAAAAATGTGAATTGGCTGGAAAGGAGAACATGAAATAGAGAAAGTTTCCAAACAGCAAAGCTGTAACATTTGAAAGTGAAAACTCTCCTTAACAGCTTGTTTTCATCCTCAGGTCACCATCCTTCAACTACAAATATGCTCATATTGTTTTCCAGGGGAAAGCTGGCAATGAGTTTAGGGCAGAAAGACCAAGTTATGGTTTCCTGAAGCATATGCTGTGCTTAGAAATGGAGAGCCAGGGGGGTAACTTTATATCTTCAAGGTGAATTTTTTCGTGCTGTCGCTAAAGAACATGTCATTTTTCTGTGCTATCCCCTGTAGGCAAAGCCAGGCTTAAACTCTGGCAAGCAAACCTCAATACCCTTGAAATCATGTCACATTTCAAGCTATAGCCCTTGCAGAGCACGAAGGCAGAAGCTGGGGTTTTCTTGTCTGCCAAGTGAATTGTGCTAATGATGATGTTTAATCGTGAGGAGCACGAGCCGCATGCTTTAGATACACACCACAGTCTTCTGCATGCTTAGTTCCACTCTCTTGACTTAAGGCAAGTCAAGTCAGTATAAGTTATAAAAATATCTCTCTAATTACCAGTAGCTTCCCAGCATGCTGCCAAATCTCAGCCTCGCCGTAGGAGCAGCAGCTCTGAGCTTACTTCTCCCTAAGGAAAGGGTGCAATTAGGTTGGAAGGTAATTATAATCAGCCTCATGGAGGGACGACTCGAAGGAGGTGGTGTTGGCACCTGGGTGGTGTCCAGCCCAGGTGGGCTGTTAAGGTGAGTGACATTATGCTTGTTCCCAGGGAAGGTGGTGCGGGTTTTCTGCACACTGCTCCACGCTGTACGAGCTGAGTGCTGCATCAACAAACACAGCCCAAATCTACCACGTGTGTACCTTGCGTTGTTTTTAGAGAAAGAAATGTCATAGCTGGAAGGTTTCCTTTCATCTCCGATGTGCCCACCAAAGCCTGTCCTCTGAAGCAGAGGATGCCTGTCCTTGCTGCGGGTGGTTGGACTTGTGAAGGCTGCGAGGTCTAAAATGGATTTTAAAGGACAAAATTATCTGTATGTGGTTGGAGAGTGGGATGAAGGTAGGTCTGGCCTGGGTATGTATGAGGTGGCTATGGTTGATTTTGCAAGGGGAATCACAGAAATGCTTGGGTGGGAAGGGACCTTTCAGATCACCTCGTCCAACCATCAACCTGACAATGTCCCACCTGGGAAGTGTCAGGCAGAAGGGAAAGTTTCCTCTGGAGCTCTCTAGCCCTTTCTTGTTTCATATTTCTGTGAATAACCCCAAAAGAGTAGGAGAGCAACGCTGATACGTGTGGATGAGGTAGAGCTGGGGGATATCCATGGTATAGAGGAGGTTACAGGTGTTTTTAAAAGAATTGGATGAATGACCTAGAAGATGGGAGCAATGATGATGATATGAAGCTCAGCAGTATAAAACACAAGGTCTTTGAGTTTGAGAAGCAAAAACATGTAAGACAGAACCTCACATTTTCTGGAGGTGACAGAAAGGGCTTTAGACTGTCCACTGATCGTTCACAGTACCTCTGAGCCCCTGCCTGAAGGCTGCCATGCAAAAGCCTAGGGGACTCTCATGACAAGGCTTCTTCATTGACTTTAAAACCCTCAGGGCAAGAGCCACCAAGACCTCCAATGGAACAGTGGGTACAACTCCGATCATCCTTTCCACAGGAAAAGTTACAGTGGAGCAGGTGCAGAGCAAATCCACTATCCTGATTGCTCCAAGGATGAAGCAGGTGTGAGGGCCAGACATGGTTGTCCTTCCGCCATCTTGGTTTTTCAACGTGGCAGAGACAGGCTCTGAGCCCAGTTTCCACCCTTACCCAGCAGAAGAAAATGTTCTTCTCCTTTTTGCCTCCTAATGATGAAGATGAGCGTGCACCTCCTGTTTTGTATGCGTCCTTACTGTGAAAGACTGTTCTTGTGCTTGGTGCTAATGTTCCCAACTCCTGGCTTGGAAAGGGTACACTGGCCAACCGGACAGTCATTCGTTTCGCTAAAAGGCTGCCTGTTCTGCAATTAACAGACAAAATGCCCATCACTGTAGCTGGAAAGAAGTTTTAATTAAAATCCCTTGGTATTAGCCTTGGCCGGACTGTGAAGTGAATGGGAAGAGGGCAGAAGGCCCAGTTCAGTATCTTGGGTCACCCTAGTCACCCTAGGAAAATGTCCACTGAGCTGAAGCTGAACACAAGGAAGGACCTGGTTTATAATTGCATGGGCTTTCTTTCTTTTCATCTTTTTTTTTTTTTTCCCTTGAGTGACCTGCCCAATGGACAACTGCAAGCTGATAGGAGCGCAGATACTGGCAGCCAAAAGTTGGGATAGGTCCACAGGTTGTTTGAGTCCTAATGAGGAACCCATGAATAGAAGCTCACATGACACAAGTGAAAAACACCTCATCCTCTTCTCTAATGAGTGCGGCTCTCCAAACGCTTTTGTCTTGGACTTTGCTTGTCTTTCAGAGGTGCCCAGGCCTCTGTCTTCTGGACTGGCCTCCAAGCTGATGTCAACTACTCCATCTTCTCTCTGATGGCCACCAGGGATTTCTCTCGCTCTGCCAAGTGGCCAAGGCAGACTTGCAGCAGCCCTGCGTGCTTATGACCATGGCATGGGTAAGCGAAGTCCTTGGAGGGTGAGATACCCCCTTGGGGGAATGTGGTGGATCCTGGTCAGTCACACCAAGGTGGAAGTTGCCCTCCATATGCTTGCCTGTGATGTGCTGGGCTTTGGACAAGCGGGCATGTTGTTTCATGTGTGGTGTTCCCCACCAGGGCTGTAACTGTAGGTGCCACTCTGATGAATCTGCTCCTGCAGATGTCAAAGCCCATTAATTAATGCAAAGGTCATGTAATAAGCACCAGGAAACTTTAACCAGGATGGGTTCCCCTGTCATTTGCATGGAACAAGTCCTGCTTGCTTCCCGGCTGCCAACCTATTCATATTCCTTTTGCTCAGGATGGGGTGATGGAATTTCTGGTTTGCACACTACTGAGCAAGCAAAATTAAGAGCTATAAAAAGCTGAATGGGAGCCAGCCCCACAACTTGTCACTCGAAGGCCAACACAAGGGTCCTACCAGCCCGTGATAACCCTTGACTTGGCACCAGGGCCCTGAAGCAATGTAGATGTTCTTCAAAACATTACTCCGAAATTGCTTTTATTTTTTCTAAGATTGTTAAAGTAACTTTGGAGGGCAAAAGTCCCCCTTGGTTTTATGCATCAAGCCTTGACTGCTTCATTGCAGCATAGACTTTGTCCGGAGGTACCCCAGCCCCTTGTGTAGAAGGATGGAGCAGGCATCTGGCACAGGGAACTGGGAAAGGATTTTACTTTTTCTCTTGGGCTCTGGCCTAGAGACATCAATTAGCTTTCACATGATTTAAGGGAAAAGGAAAAAGAAAATCCTTTCCTGCTGCTATTTAAGGTTTTGTCTCCAGCTTTCAGGTTTAATTTTGTGCTGTTGAGCAGCATGAGAGCGCCAAGCAGCTTTGGAGTTTCTCTTCCTGTGCTGGTGATGGAGGAGACATTGTCCAGGTGAACCCAGGCTCCTTGGGTCAGCTACACCTGCACATGGCCAGCACGGGTACAGGTGCCCAGGCTGCCCCTCCTGTGGGCTGGGAGGGCGAAGGGGGCAGTTTGGGTGGTTGGGAAATGGGCAGAGCCCTGGCGGTGAAGCCCGCTGGGGTGGCTCCAGGGACCTACTAGCTTTGAGGGTGTGTGAAGCATCCTTCTGCCATCAGTTTAGCCCCGTTCCAGGTCAGCCACCTGCACAAACTTTTGGGATTAAATTAGCATTCTGGGGCAGTGGCAGGGGGATTTTTTTATCACTCCCTGAGAAAAAAAATGGCATTTTTAACGCCCAAGCGTAGCAGACAAAGGGGCTGGCTGTGTTTTCCCCTTTTCTTTCAATCCCCTTTCTGCACAGAGACATTTTTCTACTTCCAAACCCTGTTGGTTTGGGTTTTTCTTTCCCCTTTTTCCTTTTTTCCCCTTCCTAGTCCCCCCT